>CAJVPT010001389.1:0-21677 GCA_910592055.1 Acaulospora colombiana | reverse complement strand
ACTTATTTGTAATATAACTTGCTAATATTAAATATTTTTTATTTTCTAGTGTTGATAATATTTTTCAAGAATATGGAAAGTTAAATTCAAGAACTGTAGAAGTTACCGAAACAAGTGAAACATATAATACAGTTAGGGCAAAATTATTCAAGTAATGGCATATAGAAAATCAAAATGAATTATAGTTATATTTTTTATTACTTCAGGTAACAGAGAAAACAAATATTTTGGAATAGTGGAAAATAAATGAACAGCAATTTCCATATTTGGCACATATTGCATATGATTATTTAGCAATTCTTGCAACAAGTATATCTGTGGAACAGATTTTTTCAACTAGCAAAAATTTAATTACTAATAAAAAAAACCAACTTTTAGATAAAACAGTAAGGGCATGCATGTGTTTAAAGTCATGGTAACAAGGGTCTCTAGCAAGCAACAATTAAAATTTTACTTAACATATAAATTTTGATACTATTTATATATAAAATAATATTTAATAAAAGACTTATTGGCTCTAATTATAGTCATTAAAGTTATGTTTATTGGAGTTTAAAAATAAAATTGCTTTATTTAAGGAGCAATTATTAAAACAACTAATTTTATGCAAGTATTGTTGTTATAAATACTAAAATTACAAGCAGGAAAAATATAATTGTTGGCCTAGTGCAAGTATCATAACTATTAAAAATCGTAATTATTAAAAATCGTAATTGTTAAAATTCAATAATATAATAGATCAACATTACAAATATGAATATAAATCTGAAATATGTAATTGGATGCGATCGATTTATTATGATCGATTTCATAATTGTTGCTAAACAGTTCCTTCTGTCAACCAGTATAAGTAACACACTAGCTGCTCTTATATTTTTACCAATATATTATAACTTTTGCTTGATATATATACTTGTTTTTTTTTTATTTTATATTTTATCAACCATTTAATAGCCAGCTTTAACTTTGTCCATTCTCAGCTTTTCAACTATCGATCTACAGTCAACAACAAGTTTTATATTTTATAGTCACAGGTAAGCAATGCTTTGTTAAACTGTATATGCTGTTACTATTATTCTATTACTACTAGTATTAACTTTAATCTCTGTTTTCATTTTCCAGTTTTTTGACCTCAACTATAATTGATTACAAGCCTTTAGTTAATACCATAGACAAGTAAGCAATATTTATCGATGTTGTAATGCTCTGCTATTACTTTATTGCTGTCAATATTGACTGTGATACTATTCATCTAGCATGGATCGAGCCAATGAAAGTCATAAAGCTACAAAAAATCATCAATTCCTTTGTGTAAAGGGTGAGTGGGGGAAATTTTTAAATTGATATATCCTTTATACATTGTATTGATTAGGCATACTATATACTTTCAGTAGACAATCCTGAGCTAGTGTAGGTAGACCTATATTGATACAAGATAGTGCTTGCAAGTGTCAATATAGTATCGATGTTGTCTCCAGTGGAAAACCCTGAACTAGCAACCTTTGTTATGTTAATATTGAGACACGAATGATATAGCAAGGGTATCTTGTGCCTCCAGAGGGAAACCTTGGACTAGTGCAAGCAAGCTTGTTGTAGAACACTATCACAGATGCCAGTCAATACCATTTGTTACCAGTAGAAAATCCTAGACCAGCATGTGAAATTTTATTGACAATAGGCTATTTTTGGCTATTGATTTTTGTTTTTATTAGCAGAATACTGTATATATTAAGCTAATTTTAAATGTTTCAATTTAGAAACCTTTGTTTCTGCTCTCTATTTTTTTGTATCACAAAAATACGATAACTTAATAAAATATACTACATTTTTAAGTAAACTGATACATCCCTTACTAAATATTTGCCTAGCCATTTCTGAACTAATATTGATACTTATCAACATATAAATATAATAAAAAATACTTGTATATATTTTCAAGTTTATTAATAATAAAACAATACCAGATCAACTGGTAGAGGGATTTTCCAAGATTCTTGGTTACTTGTAATAATGATTTGAAAAATGCAGCTGCTGCTTTGAGGGCTAATATTAACAATACAAAAAAATAAAAAAAAAGACCTATAAAAATTTTGTAAGTTAAAATTTTTGCAATTTTTTTGTAACTATATTAACTTAACTAAATTATAGATCAGGAAAAATTTATTGACTCAAAAGTATCTTGAGGAGATATATGTAGTAAAAATGATATATCTTGATCCCCTTCCTGGTTATTATGAAAAAAAAATAAAAGGAAAGTGGATATTCAAAAAAACAAATCTCTTACTTTCCCATGTACCTGCAATTGATACTGTCTTCTATTTTCTAATAATAATAAAAAAAATGAAGAAGTAATAGTTCATAATAGAGCCTTCAACAAGGTGATACTGCTGTATACTAAAATTATATTGGTTTTAATGTACTTGAACTTATAAGAAGCATGATTATCGACATGTTTGTTTTGTATCGACAAGTTGCCAGATCATCAAAAATCAAAGAATTGAATCAAGGTGCCTTAACAATTGCAGGATATATATTTAACTAAACTTAAGTTTTTAAGTTTTAAAACTTTATTAATATTAATGTTTGCAGGTATCTTTTGACAAGAGAAAGTGGAATATTTATCCATGTGCATAATATATCTGTTGAATTACAAGGGTCCAAAAAGCAATATTTACAAAAAGAGAAAGTTATGGTGATGAACAGTTTTCTTTTCAACTATGCAATGCATATATTTCCTGAAGGTGTGACCTCAAGTATACAAAAAAAAATAGAAGAATATGATCTACCCCAGCTAGATAACAATAAATATATACTATTGACAAAGGAATTATAGTTTCTTTCAATAATAAAAAAATATATTTAAACCCTCCTTTAGGTCCATGTAAGGCTTATGTAGCCTGAAGATACAGCAAATTTGCCTATATTAACCTTAATTTTTTGGACTATGCAATTGCAGCTACTTGCCTGAGAGAAATATGACCTGTCAATAATAAAGAATTTGCTTGCAATGAAGAAGATTTTGATAGAGGCAACTTTTACATGGTTAAATGGGGAATTAAAGTTGAAATGACAAGTATTTTTTAAACATTACTAATTTTTAGAATTTAAGTTATTAACAAATTAAAATTAACACAATTTTTACTAAAAAATACTCTTTATTGCTGGCTAGAGAATAAATTGCATGGTACTATAGTATTACCAATAGAAGATATAACTTGTGGATTGTCCCAAAATTTGGTCAAAAAAATAGTATTAGCTATAAAAAAATAGAGAAAAGGTAAAGAAGAAGCATATCATATAGATTATTGACATAATTAATTATTAACTGATCAACATGTGTTGCAAGTACTTGAAACATTGATAATAAAAAATAAAGAAAAAAATGATACAGAAAATCAAGTTATTTTAGAGAATACTGGCTATAGAGAGGAGTATATTAATATAGAAGCAAGTGAACGATCATGAGTTGTATAAATATAATTTATTTACATTTAATAAAAGAAAAATTTTTAAATTTAAAGTTATAAAATATTCCTGAAAGAAAATACACTAGTTAAAAAAATTTTTTTTAAATAAAACCAGGTTAATTTAAACATATTTAAATTAATTTAATTAAATCAAAGCAGTTATTGTTGAACATGTTTTAAAACAGATTCAAAATATACCAAATTAGTTTAAAATTGTTTTTGCATCAAATCAGAATCAAATTCAGATTCAGATCAGATTGAATCAAATCAAATTTGGATTCAAATCGGATCAGATCAAACTATTATAGTTTCAAATCAGATTAGATCAATTTAAAATGAATTAGATCTATATTTGATTTGTATTTATAAAAACTAGATCAAATTGAATCTAGTTAAAATCTGATCTGATTTGATCTGTTGTGATCACTACATATGGGTATTAAATCCTTTAGCATTATTTATTATTAAAGTAGAATATATAGTAATAAAAACCATCATAGATAGTGACCACAAGATGATGACACTACTTCTTTATATGTCACATAGCTCATGGTCAAAATTGATAAATAGGAAGAACAGCAAACAGAACAAGATAGATTTTATCAACTCCAATCCAAAGTAATGGACCAAATTCAAACAGAAAATAGAAAATACAATAAGCAAAATTATGAAATATAGGTCAGCAACAGTAAAGAAAATCTGGAAACAATTTAAGGAGGCAATGCTAGTAGTAGTTAAGGTCTCACTCAAGATGTATTGAAGAAAGAACATTAGAACCATTTATAGATCAAAATACAAGAAACTGATGTAAAGACAACTCAGAATCAGCAAGGTATATATAAGATATCAGGATTGATTCATGAATTCAAGGTCATGCTTACAAATAGAAAAAACACAAATAAAAGATATAATTAAGGAAATTAATTCACCACTTCATATATTAAAGGAACCACTACTCAACATAAAAGATATATCACACAATAGAGAAGAAATGTACAAATAACTATAAAAAACCAAAGAGATCTAGGATATAGAAAGCAAGACAGCAAAGGTTCAAGCAGCAAAAGTAAAAGCAAGAACAATTCAGGTACATATTGAATGCAAGTACATAAACTTAGAAGAGAATCAAAAAAAAATAATAAATAGTATCCTGAACAGGCAAGCTAGGTTTATTGATATCAAAAGATTAGTAGAATGCAAAGAAAGGAATAAGATCAAAATCATAACAAAACCAGAAAATATTAAAAACAAAATTAGAGATCACTTTTAGTAGTGGACAAGATCAAGACAAATTCTAGACATAAAAGATTTTTCATATTGAAAGAAACAATACAATCCAAAACAAAACATCTGAGCAGAATAGTTTAGAAAACACTAAACCCAATCAAGAAAATTGAAATAAAAGATACAATACATAGAAAAAAGATAGCAAGTATATTAGAACTATCTGAAATATCCTATAGTATATTTAAAAATATGGAAGAAAAAGGACTTAAGGTTCTGGAAATCCTCTTCAATAAGATCCAGATATAACCAATCCCAAAACCTAAAGACTGGCTAGGAGATATAAATATAATATGACCCATTACTCTACTTGAGACAGTTAGAAAGATATTCATATGAATTTTGACAACAAGAATAGTAAAAGTGTGCACAAACAGAAAGAACAACTGGGCCAGACTGCCAGGAGGAAGTATACAGAAATCAATTCATATCTTTAACAATGTCATGGAGGAGATCAGAGAATACAAGAAAGAGATATAAATATTTAATCAATATATCATTAAAGCATATGACTCTATCAATAAACAGATGATGATTAGAGTCCTGAAAAAATACACCTATTAGAACATATCATTAGAATTATAGACAATATACTAAACAGCAGAAGTAATAGTGTAATAATAGTATATGGCCTCATAGAGGAATATTCTATCCATAACAGAATGAATCAAGGAAATACTATATTACTATTGCTATAGAGAATCTTCTATGATTCACTCTTACAGGAAATCGAAAACAAGCACAAAGGATACAAAATAAAAACTGACATTATTCTAAACCTGACAGTACCAAGTTGGGAAAAAATAAGCACCACTATAAAAAGATAGTCAAGATTACAGCAACAATATATATGGATGATACAACATGGTTTGTAAGCTTCCAAACTGACATGTAGGATATCATAGATAAAATATCAGAGTTCCTTAGAATAAATGACATCCAAGTCAATAGTAACAAGTCATTATTGATCTGTATCAACACTAACAAAGAGAGTAGAATAGACAGCATCAAGCTAAATGGAGACTGAATACAACCTCTGCAACAAAATGAGGTCACAAGAATCCTTGAAATATGAATATTAAAGGATAGAAAAAAAATTTGTTAAAAGAACATTATCTGAAAGAAAGTAGATATCACTACTAGAATTTTAGTATAGAAAAAAGTGACAAACAAACAAGTATGATATATCATAAACCATATCCTGTTTCCAGCAATAAAATACCTACTGAATGATCTAGTTTTGTCTAAGAAAAAGTGTGACAAAATAAGTAGTAAAAGATAAACAAGGTATTCAAATACAAAGTCGATCTGTTTTAAACTACCCTGAACTATATAATATATATAGACTTTGAATACAAACTTTTTAACTTGTAAGACAAACATATACTCATATATGGCAAAAACTTATTTCACAGATTAAATAGCTATAATTTGAGTAGCAGTACTATACAGATCAGACTTTAGCAACTCTAGAATGAATACTGGACCAGCATATCAATACTAAAAGATAGATTACTATTTTGAACAAGAAGGAAAACAAATTTAAAAATGGGATCTTAAGTATACTGAAGGTACAAGAAATCATCTTCACTCCAACAGAATATACATAGACAGAGAAATCTGCTAAGAGCGAGAAAAAACCTATCAAAGAAATAGTACAGGAAGGATTTTATGACAAACATAAAAAACACCTTAAGTATAGAGGAATTCTCTTTCTGGATCAACTTCTCAATGATAATAAAACAAGATTCCTTATATAACAACAGGTACGAGCAAAACTAGAAACAAGGCAGAATCTATGATAATATAGAGACTTAAAGAAGATATGGACCAACACAAACAATACATATGTAGAGGGAAGAGAGGAAGTAACCATATCTAGGGAACACAACCAAGACAACAGTCTGAAAACAAACAATTTTTATTCGAACACATTAGTGTTTCCCTCATAACAACAGTTAACAATCAAGTGGTTAGCAATAAAGAAAGATAAAACAACAATAATTATAAAGAAGAAGAAAACACTGAATGATAAAGTCATTATAGCCAATTATATAATTATGATAATCAAACATTTCCAGTCTTCAAGTACAAAGGCTTCTCTTTTAACAATCCAGAGCTCAGAAACATGTATCAAGATCAACAGCAATGTATAATTTATCACTGCAAGTACACTCAATAAATATCCAAGTTAAGAAAAGTACAACAGGATATCACTCTGGATAACAAGAAACAAGTAGAGAGCAACCCTCAATAAATAGATTACAGTTCTTCCCACAAGAAATAGATTGTGCCTTAAGGAAATAAATATACACAACACATCCTTACCCATATCAATGATCCAACTAAACACAATTTCAATAATGAAGGCCCTGATTCAGAAGAAACTCAAGACTCCAGAAAAAATGATTCACAGACTATAGCAAATTGCTTAAGAGAGAGTAGAGTATAACAATCTTAGAATATATACGGATGGCTCATTCACAAGATGATATATGAATAATAGGATAGGAGTCAGTCAGATAATTCAAACTAAACAGGCACAGAGATCAGTATTTTCCAAGCAGAAATCCAGGACATCCTATCCTCTACAAGAGCAGAATTGATAGCAATTCTTATAGCAATCAATACAATAAGTACCAACAAAAGAATAAATATAATAATGGATAGTCAAAGTGTAATTAATGCAATTAACAAAGGAAAGAACAGGAATACAATTAGAATGGGAAAAAATGAGAACCCAAACAGAGTCCTGATAAGTAACATACATAAGATAATTTCAATGTAGAATATAATAGTAAGATAGATCAAGGTAAAAAGCCATTTGAACATTTAAAGAAATAAGCTGACAAATAAACTAATAGTGACTATACTAGTAGACAGATATAAAGACATTGTTAAAATTCAAGAGAAAATTCTACCAGCAGCAAGATACTGTTAAGATAGGACCGTACCTTCATTGATTTTCCATTTAAAACAATAGGAAAAATCATACTTAAACCTAAATAGGCAAACAAGTGGAAAGCCTTGAGATGAAACCAGAACTAACTTATAGCTCAAAAAACTAAAAAGATAGATTAAAACATAACCTGGCAAACAATAATGCCATCAAAAGTAACATTCCTCAAACAGATCAAAGAGACCATAGGGATAGGACCTTCTATTGAAAGACATGGCTGAATGAATACCCCATAATAACAAATATGAATACAAGAAAATTGTGCCTATACAATATGCCAATATGTATAATCTATAAAAGACAAAAAGAGACGAAACTCCACACATTTATATGCAAACTAAATAGCACAAAACTAACTGAAAAATTTATGAAATTCCTTACTAAGGAATGTGCAGTCTGAGCAAATAGCAAGAAACAAACAAAAGTGATAGGAGGTAGATCGAAATGCTTTTTCAAAACAGCAACTTCTATAGAAACAATATTTAGAGGAAACCAAGTAAAATGGATAGATATTATTAGAGAAGTCATTACACATAAGATAAGGAAGACAGCAAAAAAAATTATAGATGATAAAAAGACTATAAAGACAGCAATTAAGATAGTTATAACATATTTCTGGCAAGAGAAATGAGAGATATGGAAGCTAAGGTATGAACTAGTAATAAAGTGAAAAAAATTATAGGGAATCACTAGAAAAGAAAAGAAAGGAAAGACAAAAAACTGTAAAGCAAAAGATAAAGATACCGCAATATAAAGAGCATAAATCTTACGAATAATCAAAAATATCTCTATATAAGCCTAACTAATCTTACAATGAGAAGTATTTTTAAGAATGAATACTTATCAAACTTACTTTTTTCTATAAATAATAGTGTTAGTGGAGTTATAATATGCTAACATTTACTTTTAAGTGAACAGTAGCAAGTCACAAGGTTCATCCAGGTACTGAGTTATTAGTTTTTTCACTATCTTAAAAGTATTTTCTCATAATTCAATTTATGTATATATAAAAAGTATTTTTTGATTAAATAAAAACTACATGATATGATTTTGATAACTTTTTTTAAAAAAAAAAACTTTAAATTAAAATGATAATAAGTATTTATATAGATTATTCAATATAAATCATAGATACCAAGACAAAATTTCAAAAAATCATAAAAAAAGCTAAGTAATTTTATTATATTAATAATATTTAGATTTTTTTTTTTTTTTAACCCTCTATCAGGCTAGTTATATGTGCTTTATTAAATATTTGTAAACTGTACATAAAACATGAATCGCTAAAGCTAAAAAAATGCTAACTAGCTCACTTATCTTTGTAATTACTACTTTAAGTACAACTTTGAAAGTGGTTTATCACTCCATTAGAAGTTCAGATGAAAACCCTTCCAACTTTTAATATTATTGCCTGCAGGTCACTACTGCAGATCACTTTTTAAGTTCTGACGTTACTCAAAACCCAACCATCTCATCCCAAATCTAATCCCTCTTAATAAGATATCTTTTAAGTCTTTATCTTCTAATCTTCCTTCTTCCAATATCAGAGTTTTCCTTTCTAGCTGTATAGTTTTGGCACCTAGAAGATTAGGGGTCTTTTTATCTTATTTTTCTTTTGGATTCCTTGTAATCATTTCCATTCTATCATCCTTTCACATCTTGCATTCCAAACCTTTTTCCGGAACTGGTTACAAGTTGTACTTTGCAGCTTCTTGATCCATCTTCTTGCTTCTTTTCCAATTCTTTTACCATGGCATTTAAGGTTTGCCATCTCGAGAATGAGTTCACTTCTTATTAAGCCTGTAAAGAAACTTAGCATATCCTGACTGGTTGCTGAGAACTGTTCTACTAGCCTAGATGTCCACTTGTGTACTTCATCCATTTCTTCACTGTTATTCACTAATAATCTAGAGTTCTTCTCTTCTGCTTCCTTTTTTCTTTTCTGTGAAAGTTTTCTGAAATTTATTAGAACTCCTTGAAAACCTTTATTCCATATCTTTTTCATCTGTTCCTTATATGCTGGATATTTTAACAAATGATTAATTGTTTCTTCCTACTGAAGATCACATGCAATACATTTTACTTGCTTATATAGGTCTGGCCTTCTTATTGTCAGTTTACTCAATATTGATAGTTCATCATTCGTTAGCTTGATCAGGAAGCTTTTTCTTTGACAATCTTTGAAAAATGTATCCCACATATGACTATTTATTCTTTCCAATACTAGATCCTATGTATGGTCTTGTTGTTCTTGAATTTGGTGACTCCATTTCTTTTCTATTCTGTTTTGTAATGTCCACTGATATGCTATAGTCTTGTTATTTATTTTCTTGATGAATTGTCTTATAGGATCATCTAAAGTTTTGTTCTGCCACTTGATTTCTGTAGGGATTTTGTATGAGATAAGATTTTTCTATTCTATTGCTGGAAGTTTAAATGCATCTTTGGCTAAAACATCTACTTCATCATTATAGGGGTCTTGAGAATGTGTCTTAATCTTGATAAGCTTCAGATCTAGATCTTTTTTTTGATCAGCTCTACCATTCGTATCCATAATGATCAGTTTTTATCCTTTAGTCATCTTTTATGTATATAATATTAGATATATTAATACTAGTCTTGATTAATAAAGATTATATAAACTTATATAAGAACTCGATATAGATATTTTAAGTATTTGTAACACTATGCTAATAGAAGAAACAGTAAATTTTACTTTTAACCTATAGCAAACATATAAGTTTTTCTAGAGTTGTAATAATGAAAAGTTCAAAGAGTCTATAGTGAGATTTCTTATTAATATAAACATTGAAAAAAAGCTAAAATCAATTGAGAGAATAGAAAACTACATAATAAAAGTTAATTTTCTATCAACAAGAAGCAAACTCTATATCTATAAAGTATATTTACCATCTGGAAAAGCTAAAAGTAAATAGCTACAATAGCTACTTCAAAATAAAATTTTAGATAAGCAAAGAATTTATTTTAAAGTTATAACTATGGATAATTTTAATGCAATCATTAATCCAATAGTGGATTGATCTCTATTGATTAACAAAACAACCTCAAGATACAGAAAAGCTAAGATAGGTTTCTTTGATTTTCTAGAAGATTGGAATTATATAGATATTCAAAACTTCTAGAAAGAAAAAGTGAATATTATCTTTATATAAGCAAACAACTCAACATATAGTAGAATTTACTATATTTGGGTACTATCAAAAATCAGTTTAAATAATACATATGAATTCAAAAATATTTTAGTAGGGATACTACTAGGTAGTGATCATATTCTTTTGTTAATATGTATGACAACAAATAATCTGTTCAAAAATTAGACTCAAGAACAATGCAGAACAAAAAATAAAAGAATATCAAACCTAGCAAATTCTATTATAGAACAATAGGAGAAGTTCAAACTCTGGATAAAATACAAGCTTCTAGAAATTTATATACAACTTTATTTGCAAAAAACTAAAGACAGTCTTAAGAGCTTGAAAAGGCTTGGCAAGAACACAAAACTATAAATTAAGAATATATATAAGTGCTTCAAGAAAAACAAAGTTTATCTTACTCCTAATAGAGAAAAAAAAGTCAAAACAGGATTACTAATTTTAAAAAAAGATTTTGAAGTTTATAAAGAAGCCAACAAGTTTTACTTTCTTTTAAAAAAAATCCAAGTTAACTGGGATTTAAGAACTATAAAAAATATAGAGAATATAAAAAAGGCTATCCAAAATCTATAAAGTATTTATGAATCCTTCAATTAAGAATTAGCATATTCTCAATTACAAAAAAAACTCTAAAGCAATTAAAAAAGATCATCAAAATAGAACATACCCTTAGAATAATATGCAAGAAAAAAGAAAATCTTCATATCAGAAATCAAATCAAGAAAGCTTTGAAAAATAGATGTAATAACCTCAAATCCAATTAGAAGCAATTGTTAAGCTTAGTCTTGAACTATAAAAAACCTAGAATTATATTAAACTGGGTACTAACCAGAAACTAAAAAGAAAGAAAATATATCACTACTGATCCTCAAACCATTAGAAGCAAAGTCAAAGAATATTACAAAAAGGCTTTCAAAAAAAGAAATACCAACTTTGAAAGTTTTAATTCCTCCTAGAAAAAAAAATATTAACTCAAGAAATAAATTTATTATACATGATAATCACTATTAATAAAAGAAATTAAAGTAGAAGAGCTTGAAACTACTTTGCAATCCCTTCCAAAAAACAAGGCTATCAGTTCCTTATATATCAACTATAAAATGCTCAAGTACTTAGAAGTCAAAAAAAAATGACTTTATATCTTTTTTTTAACAAAATCTTAAATATGGATTAAATACTTAGAAAATGAAAAAACAATAACATTTATTTCATTTCAAAATCCAAGCACTAGAAATGAGATTTAAGCAACACAAAACCTATTATTTTTCTAGAAACAGCTCAAAAATGCTTTATCAAGATCTTTATCAATCTACAAGTAATACAAATTTTAAAAGATCCAAACTTTGTTAGTCTACAAGAAGAGAATACAGCAAAGTCTATTTATCTGCTGAACAATATCTATGAAAAAGCCAGAAAAAAAAATAAACTATGGATCTTTTTTCAAGATACTGCTAAGGCATATAATACAATATCATTTTATATACTTGACAAGGCTATATATTGAATTTAAATTTTTATAACTATTAAAAAGTTTATAATAGACCTTTTTAAAGATAGAAGTTGTAATATTATCCTTCTCAACAGATTCTCTAATTCAATAGTAATAGGGAATAGCATACTATAGATCAAGAAATAACAATTTTTCTACTATTATGTAAAATTTTCTACAATTCACTACTATACAAAATTCAAAACAATAGCAACTTGAGTTATTCTATGGAAGAAGAATGGTCATTCAATTTTAATAAACCTGAGGAAAAAATTAAGCTCCTTTAAGGCAAACAGTAATTGCTTACATAGATAATATAGCATGGATTGCTAAATTCAAGAAAGATTTAAAAAGAATCTTGGAAGAAGCAAAAAAGTTCTATATAGCAAATAACTCTCAGATTAATGCAGAAAAGTCAATTCTTCTTACTATTAATCAAAATTCTCAAGTTCCTGAAATTATTCAAGATGAAACAGAAGGTACTATAGTTTATAAAATTAATATGGAGGATCAGGTTAGATTTCTTGGTATCTGGCTAGGATCAAGAAAAAAATCAGGATATAATTGGCCTGATAAAATTAGAAATCAGAATAGTAATTCAGATAATAATTAAGAAAAAGTTGATAGAAAAACATACCCAATATGTTATCAATAGGATTCTGATTTCAAGAATAGAATATAGAATACAATACATATATCTAAATGAGAAGACATGTAATAAGCCCATAGTTATGTTTAAAAAGTATTCAAGAACAAAGTTTTAGTCTATAAAACAATTCCAAATAGTTGTATTCATAATAAAGAAATATATGATCTCAAGAGTATCTGGAAAATACAACTAAAAAGCCATTTACCTGTACTTTTCTATCAACTTAATAATAATGAGGCCTTTGATATTGCCACTATAATTAGACTAATATAGAGTCAAATTAAATATTGAAATCCTAGTAATATTTTAGAAATCCTATTGACTCTCAGAAGCTAATTAATGAAAATTTGGTAATTGCAACATTAGTCCTGACAAAAAATATATAAATCACCTTTCAAAGTTGAAGATAGAAGCTATTCTGTTTATCAAATCAATATTATAAGATAATAGAGAATATAAAAAACCATTACATCACTATGCAAGTATAAAATCATATTTTTAGATTAGCTCATCAATACTTTCATCAATACTACTATAATGATACTTAAAGAATAGAGAGCAATTCAAATTCCCTTTAGCAGATGCAAGGGATTGATACAAAAAAGTTTGTGAAAAGACAACAATAAATCAAGATCTCCTATAAAACTTTCTACATAGACTCAAATGAATAGTTTATAATATACAGATTGAACAAACCTAAATAGAAGAAAAACATATTGGATAGACTATATTAATATTTCAATAAATATATTAGAAAAGACAATATCTATAAACAACAAATTCCATTTTATATCATATTAGCTAGTATATGACTCTGCTAGTAATCATACTTATCTTTAATCAAATATAATAGTACAATTAGTAGAAGTAGTTCCATCACATGTTTATCTTTTTCTACAACTAAACAGATATAACAATCTAAGAAAAAAAATCCAAATTCTTTTGTTAGAAAATTCTACAGATTGATATATAACCACATATTATTAAATAGTGACTCTGTTAACTATCAGATCTATAAAAGTAGAGATCCAAGTGGAAAACTGGGATATCACACTAATAAAAAAAGCCATACAAATAAAAAAATATAGAGATAAACTTATAAGTATTCTGTGATATAACAGAAGAAATATAGTTAATTAGTTTACTTTTTATATTAATTATTTCTATAAAAAAGGGACAACAAACTGCAAACTTGAAATGGGTTTGCTTAAATCCTAATAGAGGAAAACAAGGTGATTAAACAGTTTTTAATAGGAGCTTTCACTTGACTATCTGTAATCAGAGCCAAAATATTTGCTATTCTTACTGCAATGTATACTAATCCTCAAAATATAATCATTATAATTCATACTGATTGCAATACCGCAGTCAAGGTATGGAAATCTATCTGCTTACAAACAGAAATATCAACAAGAAGATTGACAAAGATTATCAACTGGTCACTGTAAAATAAAATCAAAGATCTAGTAAAGAAAAAAGATCTAAATTTGGAAATCTTAAAGGTTAAAGTCTATATAATCAATATATTTAATAATCAAGTAGATTTACTTGCTAAATAGACTAGGCATAAAAATCTAATAACCTGACATCAACTATCAGAACTAGGAAGAGTCTTTATAATAGTCATGCAAAGAGAATATATAATAGAGATTAGTAATAGAGATTTCATTACAATATTCAATAAGAAAAGAATTAAACTAGACTAAACAACACAAAAAGATTTAAGATCTTTGAATTCACAATAACAAAGTTATATATTTGCTAAACTTTTGGAATCAGTTCAATTCAACCAATACTTTTGATATCTCTTTTAAGATCAATAAAGATAAAAACTTTCTAACTAACCTAATCTACAATAAACTTTTAGTCTTATAGATACTTAAAAAAAAAATCAGATGTATATACTATAATCACTTGTTCAGTATGTAAATTTCAATAAGAAAAATTAGAACATCTTTTTGAATGCTCAACTAAAGAAAACATATAGTAAAAAGCTAACAAAAAGATTTACAAATACATCAATAAAGAAGTTAAAATAAAGATGAAGTTCAACCTATAATAAATAACTGAACAAACAAATAGTTAAAAGAGATCTAGAAATCTAATAGGAGCCTTTTCAATACTATCAGTGAATATATGGAAGAAGATAAAATCACCTTTTTGAAGAAATATCTTAAAAAGCAACTCAAGATTTTACCTACAACTACACAGAGTATAATCGGCAAGCTCAATCAAAAGATGCAAGTAAACTTCAAAGAAAAAAATTTGAAATAATCATTGTATCAAAGTTATAGAATGGAAAAAGAAGAAGAAAATTATAAAAAAAAATAAAAAAAATAAAAGACACAAGCACAGATCCAATATATAAACTGGATAGAACCAAGAAGCAGTAATATTATCTTTGGAGAATTCAATCTAAAAAGTACTAAAGAAAAAGAAGAAAGAAATATACAATGATTATTAAGAATTGAATTTGATATAGAAACAAATAGTTTGGTTTTTAACTGCAGATAGAACTTAAAATGATCTATAGTAATGACCTGTAAACAATAATTTTATTAATTAAAAAGTTATCTAAATTAGTAAAAAAGCAAAATTTTATTTCCTAGGTTGTATTTAGAGAAATAGTTTTTTGATGATAAGTAAGTTAGTATATAAAAGCCATAACAATTTGTAAATATCTAGCATATATATAATAAGATATATTATACTGATCTAACTATAAGTTAAAAAAAAAAAAAAATAGAAATAAAACTCAAAGTTCTACAATAAATCTATTTTCATCAAACAATAAGGCCTAATTAAGATAGAAGTGTTTCAGGTAATATTATCAGGAGAAATCAATAAAGAAGAAATCAAATATTTTAAAGGAGTACTAAGAATACCTAAGAGAATGAATCCTTTTAAAACTAAATTTATCAATGGTAATTACTGAATTACTTTTGGCTTTGATAAAGAAAAAGCTATAGTAAGATATTTAGAATCTATCAATAAAAGAAAATAAAGAAACTTCCCAATTAGAAAAATGACTAAAGACAAGAATATGCATCTAACTTTTCAGAGATATGCTTAAAACAAAAAATTCTCCAAGTCAGAAAACTTCTCTTCAGTCAAAAATAAATTTAAATATATTACTTTAGTAGATATAGATTATAAATGTAACAAATTTCTAATCAGACAAACAATGAAAAAATATAAAGAAATAGTCAATGTTTATGAATACTTAACATTATTTTACCAGAAGAAATTCAGAACCCATCTCTATATATATCAAGAATATATCAATATGTATCAAAGATGAATAATCACAATAATATCTAATCAAGTACAATTTTAATGGTTTACAGAAAATTAAATAATAAAGAAGTTATCCAAATATTGAAAAAAAGAAAATAGTATTTTTTAAGACTTTATAAATGGATAGAAAATCTACTGAATTTATAGATAAAGCATTAAGTTACATGAAGACTAAAGCCTCTTATATATTAAAAAAAAGATTATCTTAATTTTAAAAAACTATGCAGTAGTCTATTTTAAAAATGATAAAAACTTGAGAGAGTTACTTCAATATTAGATTAAAGTTAATAATCAAAGATTAAGATGGAGTGCAAAAAATTCACTATAGTAATAGAGCATCAGTAAATTTAATCAGTTCAGAATGTTCAATTGAATTAGTTAAAAGGAATAACAAACAAGAATACAAAAATTAAGAAAAAAAAAGTAAAGTTTATTTTGAGATAAATAAAAAAAAAATATTAAGAACATAATATAAAACTGATAATAATTAATAACCAAGAAGCAATAAACAATTAGCAAAACCTGTCCCTTTAACTATTAGTAGAAGCAAAGAATTAATAGAAAAAAGAAAAACCAAATATCAGATTAAACTATATAAGATTAATATGAAATTGATAATAAATTCTCAGATAAAAGGTGATTATATAAACAAAAAACTAAATACAAAACCAGAAGCCAAGAATTGACTATCACATAGAAGTCTGAAGTATTATAATTAAGCAAGTTAATAAAAAGGCTTGGTAAAAGGCTATATAGACTAAAAAAAAGTTTATTAAAAAGGTAGGTCAATTGCTTTTGAAAAATGCATCAGTTCAATTATAGAAAAAAAAAATATTAACCCACTATTTCCAAAGTCAATATGAAGAACAAGAACAAAACACAACAAACAAAAACAAAAAATAATAATATGAAGAAATAGAATAATCAAAACTTCAATATCTGTTTGCAAAACAATCAAAATATTGATAAATTTTGCAAATAAAAAAAATTAAATTTTTAAACAATAATAAAAGAATAAAACAATCTATAGAAGAAAAACAAAAAAATAATAAAGAAAAGTGAGTAAGGAGAATAGCAATATATAATGTCAGATATATATTTGAAAAATCAAAACAACATAATCTTATTGAAGAAATCTGAAAATAGGATATGGATATAGCAAGGTTATACAAAACAAAGTTGACTAAAATCAAAATAAAGTGGGCTTTTAGAAATCAAGATACTTACAAATACTTTTATATCACTGATAAAGATACCTCTTTTAGAGCAGATAATAGTCTTTTAATTAGAAAAAACCTGAAAAAAAAATATACTATCTATAAAAAGACAAAGAAATACATAATATTTGTTAACTTTTTATGTAAGAAACAAAGTTTGTATTATACAAGTTTATATTTTTCTGATAAGAAAAGAAACAAGAAAATACAAAAACCTGTAACAAGTTTTATTAAAAAAAAGTATATAAGTAATTTTTATATAATAGTAATAAGGAATTTCAATATAATTAAGATGAGTGAGTTAGTTAGAGATATAACTTTAGCGATATATTTTTATGTATAGTTTACAAAGGTTTAATAAAGCACACTTAACTAACCTGACAGAGGATTATTTTTTAAAATAAAAAAAAAAAGAATTTCAATATAATATACAATTTAGCTGAAGATAGAGAACTATTATCCAAAGTAAGCTTTAAACTCTCCTATAAATTAAAAATTTTACTATTTAATATATTAGATAAGTAGTGATTTATATATATAAAGCTATATAAAAAAAAACCTGTGGGTATATAGCACAGTGGTAGTGTTTCCAAGTTATAATCACAAGGTTCAGAGTTCAATATTACCTAAGAATCAAGTAAAAAAAATAATCAAGTTGCATAAAAATGGGACTTCTGGTCTTCCCATTGATCGTTGGGCTAAAATAGATCTATTACAAGAATTGTATAAAGAAAGATCTCTGATCTGATTACATGATTTACACCTGTACATCCCCTGAACTAGACAAGAAAAGAAATCTCAAGATCTCACTTTTAGAACTGTGGAATTGTCTGATAATTTCTAACCAAAAACTGTACCAGCAGACTCTAGGATCTAACCATTTTAGCTTAAAATATCCTAATTCAGTGCTTGCTTAATTGAAGAACTTATCAAATAGGATTGTTTGTAATGTAGCAGATGATAATAAAAAGGATCATAATTCCCTCTGAGATTCAAATAAAAAGTATTGAAGTATCTGAATGGTTAATTAACCCTTGCAGATTCAATCTAGTGTATAAATTAGTATTAACATATAAAAAACTAATTATAAGATCTACTATTTATACCAAATATCACCGTTAGACTGTTATCAATTACTGACCCCTAGTTGAGTCTATTCCATTTTCAGAGTGATATGTAGGTTTAATTAGAACAAGTCACAATAGTTATTATTAATCTATATATATATAGAAATATATAGTTTGTATAAGATGAATAGTTTTATGTCAAAAGATCAAGTATTCAAGTTTAAGTTAATTCTTAATAAAAGACTTGTATCTAATATTAGTTGTAATTAACAAATTAAAAAAAAAGCTATATAAAAAAGAAAGAATAAAATTCTAATATAACAAAATATAATAAATAATAGTAATATAGACTATATTTGAATAGTATAAAGCTTAATGAGATATTTTATTCTATGGTTTGATAATCAAAGTGTAAAAGAAATTACTGATAGTAATTATAATATACTTGTAATAATATTATATAATATAGACCTTTTCAAAAGAAACATAGCAGAAGTAGCTAAAACAAGACTTATCAAAAAATTTAATATAAAGGGATCAATATCAGAAAAATGGCAAGTATTTAATGTAACATATTATACAAGCTTAATATAAAACTGGATTTTCTATTATAAAAAAATCAAAAATAGTAAAAAAGAAAACTGAGCCAACAAAATCTGGAAAGTATTTGAAAAATAAATAAATAAAGCAGCTTACAATAAGCTGATAATAAAGAAATCTGCTTCAACTAAAATATAACACTATGAATACAGCTTAAAATTTCAAATATAAAAAATTTCTATAACTGATAATACTTTATAAAAAAGCAATAGTTGCAAAAAACATTACTAGTTTAAAAATCTTAAGTATAGCTATTGTCAAGTATAATAAAGTATATACAATAAGTCTAATCACTAGATAGAAAACCATTGCATTCAATACAATATTTCTAATATTCCTTGGACATTATTAAAAAATAATATTCAAGATACAATAGAAGGTCTCAAGTTAGTACAGTATATTAAAAGTTGAACAGAAAAAAAGCAAGAGATGAAATCAAATTGATTCTTAAATAAAGAAATGGAGATCAAAGAACCAATAAAAAATAAATATTAAGCTTTTTAACAGATAGAGAAAGAATTAAAATAGTATTGAATAGAATCAAAATCAAGGAAAGTAAATTTGAATACATAACAATCAAGAAAAAAGAGGTGAAGGAAAAGATATGAATATATTATCAATCTATCTTTAAAAATAAAATACTAATTTTGACAACCTAACAAGTAATTGAAAAGTAAAATACAAACTTAGAGACTATATTAAAGAAATGTGATATAAAATCTCTTAAAGTCAATCTCACACAAAAGAAAATAAGTAAAGTACTATAAATACTCTTTAATAATAAAGTACCAAACAAATTTAAGATTAACTATGAAATGTTAAAATGACTAGAATTTGAAGAACAAGAATATCTGAAGAGAATGTTTAATAACTTTTTAAGATGGTAAATAATTTCTACATAATAGAAATAAAGCTATATTTATTTAATTGCAAAGCCAAAATTATGAAGATGTGATCTGGCAAATACAATTTTGCTAGAAATAACAAAAAAGTGCTTTACAAAAATTCTCATTAATAGATTGAGAAATATTTATAAGTTGAATAATATCCTTAAAACCTATTTAGATTTTAAACAATATTTGTAAAGATATAAGAAAGAGTAAAAAGAAACTCTAGATACTCTTTAGAATATAGCTATAATATATAATACTATTAGTCTAATATATTAAAAAATGATGGAAAAAATCAAAATTTCAGCTGGTTTCATTAATATAGTAATAAATCTGTTTTAAAATAATAAGTTTAAAATCATTTATAAAAATAATCTAACAAGTCTAATAATAGCAAAGAATAGAATTGATTAAAAAAAACTATTTTTCCCTAATGTAAAGAAATTTTATTACTCTCTTTTATGCAAGATTTAAAATTAATAAAGAACAGGAATACAATATAACAGTCTCTTGAAATTCAGATCTAACAAAAAATAATATATTAAAACTGAAGTCTTGATATTTAGCTATTGTCTTTATAAATAATATTATTTGAATTACTAGATTTAAAAAAATATAAATAAAATTTTGGAAAAAGCAAGAATTTTCTATAAAGCAAATGACTCCCAAATCAATAGTAACAAATTAATATTGGTTACTATTAATAATTTTAATCAATATCTGATAGAAGTTTAAGTAAGTATTAACAAAAAAATAGTCAAAGCTAAATAAAACTAAGCAAACAAAGTTTCTAAGAATTTGGATAAATAATCAAAAGATCACAGTTGAACTTAAGGAAAAAGTGTTGAGAGAATTAATATAGTTATCAAAGCTCTAAAAAAAAAAAAGTGAAAGACAAACAAATGCTTTATATATCGAACAGAGTTCTGATATCAAGAATTGAGTTTTTAATATAATATAGTATACTGCCTTGAAAAATATGCAATATTCTAATAACAACATATTGTAGCAGACTAATCAATAAGTCTGTTGCTAATGACCCAAAACTCATATAACCTATAAATAGAAAAGTCTGTTCTTCTATCACACATATACAAAAACAAGACAGAGGTGTAAAAAGATTTGGGTGAGTCTCAAGGTAGTTTTCTCTAAAACTATTTCATTAGGAAATTTTTTTGGCAAAGATCTCTGAAGATTTTCAGGCATAAAACTCCAGAGGTACTCTGTCATTATTAGAAGTCTCTAGAGTGGTGATTTATATATACAACTCTGGAGAAATTCGAATATTTTAAATTGTAATAAAATAATTTCACATTATTATTAAAATATTTATTTTTAAAAATTTAAAAAATACCCGATCCAGCAAATTCTACTGCAAAACAATGGAAGAAGTTCAAACTGTGAATAGAACACAAGCTTCCAGAAATTGATACACAGGTCTTCTGGTATGAAACTGAGAACAGCCCTCAAAAACTCGAAAAGGCTTGGCAAGAACTTGAAACCATAATTATCAAGGGTGTATACAAGTGTCTCAAGAAGAAAAGAATCTATTCTACTCCCAGTAGAAGAAAAGAAGTTAAGATGA
>CAJVPT010001388.1:0-21696 GCA_910592055.1 Acaulospora colombiana | reverse complement strand
ATTTGATCTATTCCAATCTTTTTTTATTAAACATTTTAACAAAATCTCTGATACCAATTTCTATTGTGTATTCTCCCTATACTATTATTTTGAGGACTCTTCCTAGCTCTGGTAGCTAATGCCAAGTTATTGATTCTTTTGCCTAACCTGTTTGGCAATTAAGTCTACTTGATTGTTGAATCTATTGATTTTGTGACTTTGATCTTTAAGATTTCCAGATTTAGGTTCTTTTTTTTACTAGGTTCTAGATCTTATTTAAAAGTGGCCAGTTAATGATCTTTGTCCATCTTCTTGTAGATATCTTTATGTGTAAACAAATGGATTTCCATACTTTGACTGTGATCTTGCAGTCAGTGTAAATTGTAACTGTTGTATTTCAGGGGCTATATATAATGTAGTAAGAATAGCTAGTATTTCAACCCTAGTTGCTGATAACTATATGAATGCTTCTGTTGAGAACTGTTTAACTATTTTGTCTTTCTCTATTATGATTCAAGTTAAACCCATTTCAGATTCACCATCTGTCATCCCTTTTTATAAAAGCCATTTGTGTAGAACATAAGCTGATCAGCCATATTCCTTTTGTTATATCTCAAGATACTCTTAAGTATATCTTTGTATTCTTCTGTTTGTATGACTTTTTCTATTTGTGTAATATCTCAGTCTTCCACTTGAATCTCTACTTCGATTGGTCTGGAAGTTGGTAGAGCCACTGTTTGCTGAAATACATTTGTTTGCCAGTCTATAGGATTTCCTAGTAGAAGGACCTGTTTTCGTTTTCTTAAATTATTATATCGATTAAGCTGTGAGATAAGATGGATCTGTGACAGAACTATTTCTAATGGCTGCTCTGTACTGTCTAATTAAAGATAAGTATTATTATAGTAGTGTCATATATTAGCTAATATGGGTTGAAATAGGTTTTGTTGTTTATGAATGCTATCTTTCCCTATATATCTATTGAAGTATTAGCCTGGACTGCCCAGTAAGTCTTCCTTCTATCTAATTTGTTGGAAATGTCTCAGTTTGCATATTGTAAACTATCTATTCAAGCCCAGGTAGAGAGTTTCATAGAAGATCTTGATTTACTGTTATTTTTTCTTTCACTTTTTTGTATTAAAAGGGAACTAATTCCTTGCATCTGCTATAGAAGATTTGAACTGCTCTCCATTTCTTAAGTATAATTGTGGTAGTATTGATGAGCTGGTCTAGAAACATGATCTTGTATTTTTATAATGATGAAATAGCTTTTCCGTATTCTCTATTCTTTTGCAATATAGATTAAATTAATAAGATATCTCCTTGATAGTTAAATATGGTTTTCTATCTTCAACTTTGAAAAGTGACTTGTATGCTATTTGTAAAGCCAGTGTTATAGCTACCAAGTTTCCTTTTGTCAACTTGTAAGAGTTAATAGAATTGCTTAGAATATTACCTGGCTCTTAATATTTGATTTGGCTTTGTTTTAGCCTGATTATAGAGCAATATCAGAGGCCTCATTATTGATAAGCTGATAGAAAAGTACAAATAAATGACTTTATAGCTGTATTTCCCAGATACTTTTGAGACCATATATTTTTTTGTTGTGATTACAACTGTTTGGGATCATTTCACAGACTAGAATCTTGTTCTTGAATACTTTCCTAAACATGGTTGTGAATTATTACATGTTTTCTCACTCGGGTACATGTGTTGTGTTGTATATTCTATTCTTGGAATCAGGATCCTATTGATAACATATTGGGCATATTTTTCTGTCAGCTTCTTCTTGGTTATTGTTTGAACTACTATTCTGATTTCTAATTTTATAAGACTAAAAGTGTCCTGGTTTTTTTGTCTTGGTTCTAGTCAAATATCAAGAAATTTAGCCTAGTTCTCCTTATTGATTTCATAGAATATAGTATTTTTTGTTCTAGCCTGAATAGTCTCGGAGACTTGTGGATTTCAGTTAATAGTAAAAAGAATTGACTTCTTTATATTAATCTGAGAGTCATTTGCTATATAAAACTTTTTCACTTCTTCTAAGATCTTTTTCAGGTTTTCTTTTGATTTGGTAATCCAGGTTATGTTATTCATGTAGGCAATTACTGCCTGCCTTAAGGAGAACTTCATCTTCTCTTTAGGTTTACTAAAGTTGGAAGACTATTTTTCTTCCATGGAATAACCCAGATTGCTATTGTTTTAGATTTTGTATAAAAGTGAATTATAGAAGATTCTCTATAATAATAAAGAAATCATTTCTCCTTGATTTATCCTATCCTCTGCTACTATTGGATTAAATAGTCTATTGATAAGGATAATACTATAGCTTCTGTCTTTAAAGAGGTTTATTATAAGCTTCTTAATAGTTGTAGGAATTCGAATCTGATCTATGGCCTTTTTAAGTATATACAGGGATATTGTGTTATATACCTTTGCAATATCTTGAAATAGGATTTATAGTTCTTTTTTCTTTTCTCTAGCCTCTTCACAAATGTTATTTAACAAGTAGATAGGCTCTGCTGTACTCTCTCCCTATAGTCTAGCAAAGTTTGATTCTTTTAAGATTTTGTACTACTTACAAATAGCTGATAGTTGGTTGATAAGAATCTTAGTAAAGTATTTTTTGAGCTGTTTTCAAGAGAACCATGGGTCTTGTATTACTCAGATTGCATTTTTAAGGCTTGGATTTGGAAATGGAATGGATATTACTGCTTTTCACTTCTTAGGTATTCAACCTGTATTTAAAACTTTATTAAAAAAAAGACATAAAGTTTCTTTTCCTTTGATTTCTAAATATTTAAATATTTTATAGCTGATGTATGAGGGGCTAGCAGCCTTGTTGTTTGGGAGAGATTACAAAGTAGCTTCAAGCTCTTCTACTTTGATTTCTTCTGTTAAAAATAAATACCATGTTGGGTCAATCCATTCTTTGGGTTGATATTCTTTTTTCCAGGAGGGGTCTAGATTTTCAAAGTTGAAATTTCTCTTTTTAAACACTTTTTTGTAATATTTTTCAACCTTGTTTCTGATAGTTTGAGGGTTAGTAGCAATGTATTCTTTCCCTTTCTGATTTGTGGTTAGTATTTGATCTAATGTAATTCTTAGTTTTTTATTGTTTTTGACTAAGCCCAGTATCTGCTTCTGGTTGAATCTAAGATTATCACATCTGTTATCCAGAGCCTCCTTGATTTGATTTCTGATATGAAGACTTTTTTTTTTCTTGTATATCATTTTGAGGGTATGTTTTATTTTAGTAATTTTGCTCAATTGCTCTAGAATCTCTTCTTGCAACTGGGGAGGTGCTAGTTCTTCATTAAGGGATTCATTAGTACCTTGTAGATTCTAAATGGCCTTCTCTATATTTTTCATGTCTTCTGTAATCTTCATATTCCAATTAACTTGGATTTTCTTTAGAAGAAAGTGGATCTTATTGATTTCTCTATATGCTTCAAAATTCTTTGGGATTATTGATCCTGTCTTAACTTCTTTTCTTTTACTGGAAATGGAGTAGACTCTTTTCTTCTTGAGGCACTTGTATGCATCCTTAATGATTATGGTTTCAAGTTCTTGCCAAACCTTTTTGAGTTCTTGAGAACTGTTTTCAGTTTCATGCCAGGAAACTTGTATATCGATTTATGAAAACTTGTGTTCTATCCAGAGTTTGAATTTCTTCCACTGTTTCACAGTGAAGTTGCCAGATCTGGTATTTTTTTCCTTTTGTTCTATCTTACTCTTGTATCTAGTTTTGAGTAAATTGTTTATTGTTATTCTTGTTAATAGCAAAGTATGGTTACTACCCAGTAGTATCTTCATTGAAATGTTTTTGAACTTGTATATATTGTTTAGGCTAATTTCTAATAGTATCCAGATATAGTTGATTCTGCTGCATGCTGAGTTATTTGCCCATGTGAAGGTGGTATTCCATTCTTCTTTCCAGAAGTTTTGAATATCTATATAATTCCAGTCTTCTAGAAAATTGAAGAGACTTATTTTAGCTTTTTTGTATCTTAAGGTTGTTTTGTCTGTGGGTGGAGATCAATCCACTATTGGGTTGACAATTGCATTAAAGTCACCTATGATTATGACTTTGAAGTGGTTTCTTTGCTTATCTAGAACCTTGTTTTGAAGTAGCTGTTATAGTCATCTACTTTCAGCTTTTTCAAATTGCAAATATACTTGATAAATACAGAGTTTATTTCTCGTTGATAAGAAGTTGGTTCTTATTATATGTTCTTTTATTCTTTCAATTAATTTTAGCTTTTTCTTGATATTTTTTCTAATGAAAAACCTTACTTCAAACTCTCTGAGTTTTTTATTATTACAGCTATGAAAGAATTTGTGCATTTGCTGTAGGTTAAAAGTGAAGTCCACTATTTCTTCTGTTAGTTTAGTTTTACAAATCCCTAGGATGTCTATATTGAGATCTTGTATGAGTCTAAATAGTCCTTGTTGCTCAAAACTAGTGTTAATATCTCTAATATTATGTGTTCCAATAGTAATAGTATTGTTTAGTGTGAAGTTGTCAATGATATAGTTATTATACAGTGTTTGTTCTTTATCTAGTTTATTAATGGTGTTTTTTTAAATTGTACTAATAAACTTGTCAAGTGATGTGATATGTGTTGTGCTGGGAAGGGTTATATTAGTTTTTGTTATTTTTTCTATGGTCACTTCTTTTTTCCAGGATAAGCTTGATTCCTCTTGTAAATCAAACTCTCTCTTGAATATCTAGATTGGACTGATACTTTTTTGGAATGATTATTTTATTGCCTTACTCTTACCCTGTTCTGGTTATCTATTTTCTCCTCAATTATATTTATTCTAGTATTTAATCACTTGATATTATTCAGGATCTGGTACAAGGGATCTTGGTTGCTTTCATTTTCTGGATAAGGGCTTTGCATCTATTATACAAACTTTTTCTTCTGTTACAGTGATTGATTGGCTCTCTGTTACTATCAATAATAAAGTATCTAGGATTGTTTGATATCCCAGCCATGTATTTGTTGCTTTGGAAGTTATATCTTTTTTCTTTTGCCCTTTTTCCAAGGTCTGTCTTTTTTTTAGAGTTATTTTCAGTTTCTGAGTCATTCTCAGATGTTGTATGCCAGTTTGCTTTATTGTTGCTTCTGATATCAAATTGGCCCAGTTGTCTTAAGTGCAGTTTGATATGTGTTGTTTCAGTGTGAGCTTTTTCTTTGTATAATTACTGCTCTCTGTTTTGATTACTTCTTTGTCATGCACTATATCCTTCCTGAAGTGCTCTTTAATACTCCAGCTAAGTTTGTGACCATATATAGATATATGTCATCTCAGGGCCTTATGCAAATCTTCTGGTACTGCAAAACAGACTATTACATATCCTCTTTTTTTCAAAGTAAAAGGGTATTCTTGATATGTAACATACTTTGACCCTACATGCTGTATTGTCCTTATTATAAGACTTATGAAGATATTGTGTATACTATACAGTCATAAGAATTGGTTGTTATGGTGTTTGAGAATATATTGACTTCATGATCATCTGGTTTATATTGAGTAAAAATTGCCTTAAAGGTATTTACTTTGATATAAATAAATCATCTATTCTTTAAGTCTTGCTGATTTGGAATGAGTTATGCTATACTTTGATTCTCCTTTGAGAGCAAAAGTGATTGTAAATATGGATACTCGAGACCTTTTCATATTTTTATAAGGCAGCCTTGATTTCTTGACAAGTATGACTGTGGTTAAGATCTATCAATGTGACAAATACTGTCTTGTTTTCTTCTTCTGCTACTTTTTGTTTAAAGAATTTCATTTCTAATAGTAAGTATGAAGTTTCCCATTTTTCTGCCTGTATAGATATCAAGATAAAGTTTTTCCTTCTTTCTTGTTAATCTTCTCTATACATTATAAGGCATTTTCCATTTTCTCAAAAGTAAAAGTTGTCCAGGTGTTACCTTTGATAAGTCTTTTTTAAATGGTAGCATGTCTTTAAGTAGACTCAAGGCACCTTGGAGATAGGCTAAATGTTCTTTTTTTGTATTTGCTAATATTTTGGAGATGAGAATTTTAATCTTAATTCTTCTTTCTTGATAATATGAAATGGATTTAAACTAGATGGCTTGGATCTGTTTTGTATATTGTAGGAAATTTGTTCCACTATGTTTTCCCCTTCAACTCTTTCCTGGATGTTTACCATTTCAAGTTCTTTTTTTATCTCTTCCTTCATGTTTTTATCACTTATTTCAACTTCAATGTTATTCATAATTTCAATTTTGATTGTTGATTGAACTTCCATGTCCTCATTTGAAATAGTATTCTTATTTGAAGTTGAGTTTCCTACTATGAAGTTTATAAAATCATCTTTTATCCAAAAAATTTCTGGCATATAGAGGGGAAGACCATTTGTAAAAGTATCTTGTTCCAAGATACGTCTGACTTTTTCTTCCAAGAAGAGTGCCATAAAGTCTTCTTCTCTTCCTTATCTTATATCCATAAATATAGGATATGTGTTTTAAGGACTTCTACTTTAATGAATGTAGTTAGGTCTACATTTAAAATTTTTGCAAGAATATTATTAAGTATTAGTATTCTGTTGGTCTTAGTATCTGATTGGATTTGTCTTGTATAGTAAGAGTGTTGAAGATGATTTGGGTAGCTCATATTTCTTTTCTCTAATCATGTTTTTCAGCTATTCTGACTATTGTATCGAAGATATGTAGCTCTCTCTTCTTAACAATTTGTATAATTCTCCATCCCTTTGTCATATTGGTCACATATAAAGAAAAATAAAATACTGATTCATTGTTTTGTTTATCCTTAATTTGTTTATTTGTTTATATTTAGCAAGATATGTGAAGTTGATTGTTTGTTGTCTTATTTAGTGTTTTGTTTACTTGGATAAGTTATAGATCCTTCTTATTTAATTCTGTTTATTTACCAGATTTTGATATGAATCTTCTTTGTTATGAAAAATAAGTCATTTATATATAGACACTTGATAAACCTTGCTAGTTGTTTTGGTGCTAAATTATTTAACATGTACATGTTTGTATAACTTGTTTTGATGTTTAGACAGGTATGCATGAAATTAGAATACTCTACTGTTTAGTCCTTGAGAGGCTTTAATGTCCTTCTGGGCTTTGTAAACTTTGAGTTTTTCCTGATTTATTGATAGGAATTATTGTTTATAAAGTTTCTTCTAGTGCCTAAAAAGGTGTAAACCATCACTAACCTAACTAGAAGCTTGGAAAGTTGATATTGGACTCTCCTAAGCTTACTGTAAATCAGTTTGCAAATATGTTTTTCTTTTCTTTTAAAGTAAAGCTAGTGTAATGCTGTAATGTCAAAACTTCTTTAATTAATAAAATGATCTCTTGGAAGAATGGTTAAATATTCTAGTTTGTTATTAAGTCTTGAATCTTTGAGAAATAAGATATTTTTTAGGCCAGCTTCTCTTTTTCAAGAAAATTATCAAAAAAAAGAAATTTTTAAGGAAAAAGAAAATCAGCGAAAAGAGTTTTTTTTTATATATATATTTGTTAGTTATTAAATCAGAAAAATATAAAAATAAGAAATTTCAACTGATATAAAACATAAGCAAAGGACATATTCCAGATTGATATAGATCATAATAATTAATTTCTCGGTTATATAAGTATAGCAACTTACAAAACTTGAAAAGAAAATTATACAAAATAGAAACTTAAATATCTCAAAATAAGATTTATTCAAGATAAGCAAAATAAATTATGGGCAGTATTAAATAACAAGAATAATTAGATAACTTGGAAAAAAATTGAAATCAGCAAAAAAAAAATATAATATAATAGTAAATATTTTATCTGTTATAGACTAGAAGATAAGGTTATAAAAATATCCCAAATTTTCAAAAAAAAAACAATATAAAATAATAACTGTATCATAAAAAGATATAAAAAAGAAATTTGTATAATATCTTTTCTCAATAAAAGCATATTTATTAAAAGAATAGGAAAATTGAAGTTTTCCACTAATCCCCAATTTCTTTTAAAATTTTCTTTTTTGATAATATTTTTGGACACCAAGAAGCCAGCCTCCAATATCTAAGAAACACATAGTCTAAAAACAACAACAACTTGTTATCAAGCTTTAAAACTACTATACTTCTTTGTAATAATAATTATAGGGCAAGTATTAGAAAAAAAACTATCACAGTATGGTTTTTCTTTACAGAGAAAATAAAATCCCAAGAAAACTAATTCATAGTAAGCTCTTGAAGGCTCAACCTCAACTCCACAAAGCTCTTGGCCAGGCCAGTGCAAGTTAACACCTTTATTGATACTAAGAGAAGCACTATAGGCAATAACTTTAACCAATAAATCAGTCAAAGCTCAGAATCTACAACACTTTTGAGAATGTTCAAGCCTCAATTATTCAGCAGTAGAGAGTAATATAAACAATACAACACTCTATATCTTAGATCACATAATGCAAACATGTCACGTTTGCCAGTTCGAATAGCAATCCACTTATGTGTTTAATAAACAACCTGTTTATGTGTTTTTGTATCATATTTACATGTAATAGTAGTTACCAATAACACAATAGATCTAAAAATAGTAACATAGCTTACAATCGATAGATAAACATCTTGTTTACATGTTTACATTTCATACTTGCATGTGATAGAAGCTATCAACAATAACAATAGATATAAAAATAGTAACATAGCTTACAATCAAAAGATCAACACCTTGTTTATGTGGTTACACTTTATACTCATATGTAATAGTAACCATTAAAACACAATAGATCAAAATAGTAATACAACTTACAATTAATAGATTAATATAACCTATGGGTCCATAGTGCAGTGATTAGCACTCGATAGGTATATTACAAGATCTATAGATCAAATCCTCCAGGGGACAAAACCTTTGAAAAGCAGATATCGATCTGATCTATTGGCATAACTGTAAATTAACTGATGTTTCATGTATAGCTGTGATTACCTGAAGACTCTGCTACTAGATTGTGATTACAGATCAATACTATACAAGATTATAATATGGTTAAATATCTGAAATCGGAGGGATTATCCTTAGAACAACCACGTTATCATATTTGGTAACAAAAAGAGTAGACATTAAAACTGATAGTATGCTGCTAAAAGACAAGTAATAAACAAGTTAGTACTCCAACCGGGAGGTGGAATAAGGTCCTTCCAGCCAATCGCTTGGGCTTTCATCAAGAATTCAAGTATGTGACTATCTAGATTTTACAGACTTAACTATTAGGAGGTCTTGATAGAAGGCAAAGCTGTGGACCACTCTGAAGGACTGAAAACTGGGGTTTAGGATAAAGAAAATTCGATAGTCTGATAACTAGACTATTCTTAATAAAAATGATCTGAAAATAATTAAGAAAGAATTGCATGTATTTTTAATAATAGGATAAAAATTGATAGTAATTATATATATAGTAAAATAGATATAGCTACTCATATAGATAGGCTTACTAAATATGTATAAGAGTTTAGTTGTAATATGTAATCAGATGCTTAACTTGTACAATGATAATGCGATCAACTTGTATTGGCATATTATAAATAAAAGATATGGTTCAGAAATAACATCTATACATCCGGTCCTTTACAAATCCCATATATCGCATACAAAAATTTAAGGCCTCAAGCAATTCAATTCATAACAGATCTCTTTAACAAAATCCTATATACAGATACAATCCTCAGCATATAGAAAAAGGTTCAATTTACCCAATCCCAAAACCAAAGCCCTAGAACAATGATATTAGCATCACTAGGTCTATAATATTGTTAGAAACCTGCTGAAAAATTTTCACAAAATGCATCAATGATAGGCTCACAAAAATTCTTCAACAATTTCTCATTTTATAATTACTTAATTGGGTGGCTTTCCCAGGATGTAGCACACAAGAACCCATTCACATCATCCAAAGTATTATTGAACATACCAAGCAAAACTCTTAACAGGCATGGATATTTAGCCAGGATATGTGCAAAGTATATGACTAAGTATCCACACAGATGCTTCAAAAATCACTATATAGAATCAAAGTTCCATCAATGATCATAGATATAATTATCAACTTATTTCAACATTGACAAAATACAGTACTCATCCCTTTGACCCTACAGATTTTTATGAAGTAGAAGATAGCATTGATCAAGGTGATACCATATCCCCCTTCTATGGAGAATTTTTTATGATTCTCTTCTCACCACAATATCTGAAAAATGCAAAGACTACACTATCTCATCACAAAGTTACTCAAATATCATAACAGACTGGGCAATTGACTATATGTACATTACTGCCAGTACATACATGGATGATAAACATGGTTTTCAAATAATTAATAAGACCTTCAACATATCTTAAATATAGCACAAAGAATTCTATATCATCAATAACATCCAGATCAATCCAACTAAATCCACACTACTTATAATTAATGGCACACAAACAAATAGAACCTAAGGAGTCACATTCAATTCTAGGAACATGGTACATGTCCAAAAGCAATAAATAATATCAAGTATAACTAATAAAAGAAAAAACCAACAAAATCGCAAATCTCATGAAATTCAAAAGGATCACAAATAAACAAGCAAGATATATTATTAACTATATCCTAATCCCAGCCTTAGAATACTCCTAACTGACATGATACTCTCACAAACAATGTGCAATAAAATTATTTTTTTTTAACTGACTTATCCTTACTTTATTTAGTGAAAAGATTTGTTATTTATATGACTACATTTATAACTTTATATATCTTGATTATAAATAAAATTATCTAAAGAGACTGTTGCGACTTACCGATTAGCTTGTTGCCACCCACTGCAGGATCTAACATGCTGTTAAAGACCAAAGAAGTCAAACAAAGTTCAGAATTTTCACTGTGGTCACGTGACTGACAATCATGACAGACTGAAGTTTATGCAAAACAATCAATTGTCAACTATCACCATACCACTTGCAAGCTAGAAAAATGCATTAATAATTTATTCACGTCAAAAAATAAAAAACTATGAGCTTAGATAATAGAAAATTAGCTGACCAAGAAGCAATTTATGCATGACATAATACTAGAATAGCCATAGTGATTATGTAATAGTCCTAAGTATAAAAATATATAAATATAACTTCCTTCAATGACTTAATAAAGGGACGAATCTTAAGACAAATCTTTTGGATAGATTGTTATAATAGTGAAGTTATAAGTAGTTTTAAGGAAAACTATCTTGAGACTCACCCAAATCTTTTTATATCTCTGCCTTAATTTGTGTTTTGTGTGTAATAGAAGGACAGACTCTTCTATTCGCAAGTTACATAAGCTTTTGATCATTAGCAACAAACTTTCTGATTAACCTTCTACAATGCCAAGGAGAGCTAGTTAGTGTTAAATTGTAAGAGAAAATAGAAAAGGGGTTTGTGTTGCTATGGAAGAAATTATCCATGTAGTAGTTTATGAGGTTAAAATATTGATCTTTAATTATTAGGTCTTTGAGTCTTTCTTCTGGTGATATTCTAGGTTAACCTTTGCTTTTGGTATGTTTTTTTACTTGAGTTATGCCATTTGCATTTTCCAAAAGATTGGTTTGTAGACATCTTTCTATCCAGATTTTTTGGGGGTGGTTTTTGAAGGTGTTGATGCATTTGTTTGTAGTTTGCTGTACTATTACTTTGGATTCTATAAAGTCTGATATTAGGTTGCTAAAGTCTTTTTTAATTATTCCTTTTATGAAGTCCTGTAGAGAGGATTCATACTTCATGATTTCTAATTTAGATATTCTTTCAACAAGGAATATTGGTGAGCTTATTGTTTTAAAGTTTTTTAGTAGATTGGTAAGAGTGTTTTTGATAGCATCTCTATATGTTTGTGTATCTGTATAGCATATAAATGGGTGAATGATAGTTTCTGTCTCTAAGCACTTTATACAAAAGTTGTTCTTGAATATTTTTGGATTTCTTTGATAAAGTTTGCTGAGAGTAGGGAGTTCATTGTTCCAGAGATTAATTGCGAATCTCCTGTTATGTTGGTCTTGATAAGATGTGTGTTATGGTTTATATGCTAAGATTGATAGATTAAAATGTTCCTTGCCAGTCTGTGACTGAGTTTAGAATTCGATTTATCCAGCCTCTATTTCTTTTGAGTAATCTCTATTGAGCTAGGTACTTGATGTGAAATATTTGCTTACAGAAAATTTTTATTGCGAATCTTCTGTTATGTTGGTCTTGAAAAGATATGTGTCGTGGTTTATATTGCTGGATTTGATGAATTGAAATATTCCTTGCCAGTCTGTGACTGAGTTTAGGATTCGATTAATTCAGCCTCTATTTTTTTTGAGTAATCTCTATTGAGCCAGATACTTAATGTGAAATATTTGTTTACAAAAAATTTTTATTGGCATATCAATGATATTATCTCTCCATATTTCTACTGTATGAATATGCTTGGTATTTGAAAGGATGTGCATCTACCTAGATCCAGGTTTTATGTTGAGATAGTCAATCTTAGCAAGGGAGTCAGCAAGTTCATTTTCTATGATTCCACTGTGTACTCTGACCTTGTGAAGAAGAAGTTGAATATTATATTGATTGCATAACTGTCTATTATAGAGTATTATTAAATACTTTATGTATAGCATGAATTGCATTTTGATTATCTGTGTATATGTTGATATATAAGTTAGAAGAAATTGTTAGGATTACTGTAAATATCAACATTAATTCTGTTCTGGTGGAGGAAGGGGACCTTGTATTTGCCCTTTGAACTCATGGTGATTATTGGTTTCATCTGAGAGTGTCTATTCATAACCCATGTATTGATGATTATTAATACAGGTTATTGAGCAATCTGCATATATAACGAAGTTATGTTTGTTGTTTTTGGAAATGGAAAGGTTGACTAGTTCATTGATGATTTTGTCTTTTATTATGATGAGATTTTCAAATCTTCTATAGTATCTTGTTGTGGATTAATGTAGATTTGAATCCTTGAAGCACATGCAGTGATTTGTTGATGGAAAAGTTTATTCTACTTTGTGAGCTGTAAGCTGAAGTTGAATTCTGTAGTGGGATTATTGTTCAAGATGATACTGGAACTCTTGTATTTGTATACCACCAGGACTTGGTAGGCTTACTGTGTTGTCCTTGAGAATGAGCATATACTTGTGATTTGTGTTTTTTCATTAATAGAGCAATTACTGCATAGTGTTAAAGAAAAGTTGCCTTGAATTCTTTTGTAGTATGTATATAAGATCTTTTCATGAGTATTTCTTTTTCCTTTATTTTTGTTTTCATCCAATTGCTTCTATTGAATGATGTGTGAAAATGATCTAATGTTTTCTTTCTGGGTGTTGTATTGATATGTAAATATAAAAAGGATTCTAGAAGCCTTTGAAATCATTGAGTTCTTCATTCAGTTGTTGTTGCAAGATGGGGATAATTTCTGGATGCCATTTTAAATTTGCAGTGTAGTGATTGTGATAGTATCTGAGGATTAGATATCAAGATAAGATTCTTAAGCAATCTTCATTCATTATTTGGTATATAAATAATAGATTGTATTTGTGCAAGTTGTTTCTAATTTGATTTGACCTTTTTGTACTTATGTATTGTTCTATTGTGTCTTTAATTTGTTTGACGGTAATGATGGATTTGGGTATACTAAACTAGTTTCCTGAGCATCCATATTATATCATGAGAGAGGTTGATACCTGGTTTGTGGAGTGGTTTTGTCATATTAGTGATGATAGAAAAGGGTGACCAAAAATAGTTCTGAAGTTCTTATAGTCTGAATTGTATTATTTGTCCTGCAAGGTTGAAGTTGTTGATTCTAGATAGCATGTTTAATGCATGAAATTGGACTTGCCATTCCAAGAAATTGATAATGTTATATTCAAATTTGTTGAATAGAATGTTATTTGGTACAGATTTTGTTAAGCCTACTTTGTTCTTGAAACAATAGTAAGTTTGTACCATGATCTGGTTGCAGGTAAAAAAACAACACTTTTCATTTACCTCCTAATTTTTGAAAATTTCCTTTTAAAGCAATTTTCTTCTCTATACTTTTGGGTCTTCTCGTCAAAGAGTTCATATTCAAAAGACAATATTATCAAGAAACAAATAACAACAACAACTCTCTAACAATAAAAACTTGTTAGAACAAATACTAAACATTTCAGTCAACACTATGAACTTAGATGCACCAATCAGAAACATCATCTCTTCCAAGTTTCATAATGTGACACTATTACAAAATAACAACAATATTTTTAATAAAAACAATAATAACCAACATAAGAACAATATAGCAAACATGTCCAACATGTTCTTCAACTACAACAACAACATAAACAATGCACAAAATACATCAGTTCATATATCAAACATGTTTTCACCTCCTTAAAACAATATTACAAACCAAAACTTATCCACAAACACATCCAATATCCATAATACCCAAACACTAGAAACTGAATATGACAGCACATCTTCAACCCCAAGAGCTTTTAGACCAGAAGACAGCCCAGCAGACGACTGGTTCCAAGAGGTCGAGTCTATTCAAGATCTATACAATAACACTAAACCTAATGATATGATGCCTAGGATTGAAACTAGACCCACAGACTGGCAAACAAAATATAACAGGAAAAGATACAAGATGTTTATTTCAATGGAGAACATCCCTGGTAAAGATGAAAACAGCAAAGTCAAATTTCTTCAAAAACATCTCATCTACTTTATTTTTCTCATCTCTATTAAAACACAACAAATGCAAAACAATAAAAATATTGTTGCACTATTTGGAGACACAAAAGATACATTAAGAGCATATAACTTAATCATCAATGAAAACACAACCTTACAAATGCAAGAAGCACCAGTCTATAATGGCATAGAAGCAAAAAACAAAACTATACAAGCATGGGACATCCTACTCAATGTATCACATACAGATCTATGAGCAGCCTTTTCTAAATATGGCGAAATTAGATCTATTAAAATGCAGACAGCATAGAATTTTAAAATAAACAGGACTATGACAAGATATAAAATTGGGCTTGTCATTTGAAGAGGTTGACAATGTTGTATTCAAATTTGTTGAATAGAACATTAATGGTACAGATGTTACTAGGTCTACTTTGTTCTTGAAACAATGGTATATCTATACCATGTTCTGGTTGTAAGCAGATTCCTGGAGGACTATATCATTGAATAGATATTCTAGTCCTGAAATGAGAACATGGTTTATGATATATCTTGTCTATTTGTCAGTGATCTTTTTGAATTTTATTAGGTTTGCTGTTTATTACCTTTTGCACATTGTCAGACTTCAAGTATTCTCATTGATATGTTGGATTCTAATCCTTGTATTGTTTGGCCATTAAATTATATCTCCATTTGTCTGTCCTGCTGTGTACCATTTATTATTATTAGACCAGATTTTGAGAGATTAATCTGGATGTCACTTATGTGAAAGAAGGTTTGTGCAGTGTTAATTATTTGTTATAGGTCTTGTTGATTATTTGCAAACCATGTAGTGTCATCCATGTAAGCACTGGCTGTGACAGTTAAAAAAAAAACTCTTTCCCGTACATCATTAATTTTTGAAAATTTTTTTCTTTTGCGAAAAAATGGATCTAAAGCAAAGAGTTTTAAAGTACAACATGCCTTTTAAGACTATTTTAAATAGAAACACTCAAACACAAGCACAAACAACTCCTAGTTCATCCAAAAACCCAAAAAACAACACTGAAAATATGGAGCTTGATGACCAACAAACTTTTCACAAAAACACTACACAAACAAGACTTTGTAGCACTACAAACTCTTTCAACAGTAGCAAAAACATTAATAGCAACAACACTACTGGTAGCCACAACAATAGTACCTCTATCAACATCTCAACAAGTTTTGTAAACAACACCACCCCCTCTTCTTCCAAACTCAATCAAAACACACTCAGAATAGTAACCAACTTGACAAACGAAGAGAATAACAGCACATCTTCTACCCCATGAGGTTTCAATGATGAAGAAGACTTTATTGATGACTACTTGAAGAAGTCCAATCAAACTCTAAAATTGAACAACAAACACTACAAAAACCTTTATAAAATACCGATGACACACCAACTACTACTCAATTTAACAATTAAGGATCTACTGATTGTTCCACTGAATATGGCAGAAAATGATTCAAAATGTTTATTCCTACCAATGAAGTCCCAGGACAAGACGATAATAGCAGACTCAATCTTATCAAAAAATTTCTGTCCCACTTAGAATCATTTACATCCATTAGACTCAACAAGTCACAAGATATTAATAACATCGTAACCCTATTTGGAGCAGAAAGGGATGTTGAAAAGGCCAAAAACATCAAAATTAACAATAATACCATTATACACATGCAGCCTGCACCAGTTTACAATGGTATAGAAGCTAAACACAAAACAATCAGAGCATATGACATTCCCTTAAATGTATCTTAGGCAGACGTCCACATTGCTTTTTCTAAATATAGTAATATAAAATCCATCAAAATTCAAACCATTGCATGTGGCAATCAGCCAATATGGAATTCCACAATCAACAAGACTTCGACAAAATTAGTAACAGATGGGCAATCCCATTCAGAGGCAACTTGATTTGAATATTTCCCTTCCTAAACACCAAATAAATCAAAGAAGAAAGGAGCAAATTCATACTTAAACGTATCAATTTTCCTCCAGGTACAACTGGCCATAACCAAAAAGAAATGATCCACGAAACTAAAGTACAAACATGCTATATCCCCAGAACTATACAGGGATACACCAAAAAAAGATTCACTATTCTCAGCTTCAAAAATGAGGAACTCCTCACATGCGCAAAAAATATCAATGCTATAGTTGGCACTACTGAACAAACATGGGTGGACACTGCAACCAAAATCTGCAACATCTGTTCCAATACAAAACATCTTGTCAAAAAATGTCCCATTAAAGCCAAACAACAATAATGCACTTAACAGAAACAACAAAACAACAAAATATTTGGCCACTTCTACTCTAGATACAAATCAGCAGAAACAAATAACAAGCCTCAAACAAACAAAAAAAACATTAAGTACAACATCTGTTGCAAATACTGTCAAAGGAAAAAGAAGAGAAACTACATCAAACATATCAGACAATCCACAACAACAAATACCAACGATTGAAAACCTTACACTCAGGGACATCTATAATATTCTAAAGCACATGCACTCTGAAATCAATATTATTAAACAAGACCTTTTCAATCTTAACCAACACATCAATGACATGAAAATCGATATTCAAGAGCCTAACACTTCCACAGAAGATATAGACAACTTTATTGATACAGATGATAACAACAAAGAAATAAATAACAACATCAGCATTACTTCTAACACCTCAAGAAAGAGAAGGGCCACTAGCCCAGCCATGGACATCAGGATTGAACAGGCTCGACTCACAAATCAAATAAACACACTCAACAGCTTCATGCAGAAGTTGTAGCATCAATGGAACAACTCATCGACTCTCATATCATGCAAACAAATTCCAACAACACAATCCCCAGAAACCAATAATCAATGAGTACAAACCAAATATCAGAATGCAGTATTCTATATACATCTAAAAGACAAGACTCTACATCCTCCTTATTTTATAACATGCATATTTCATCCCTAAATCTATTTCACAAAACACAAACAACCGATTTCTCCACTAAAAAAAAAAAAAAAACTCTTTCTCGTACATCACTGATTTTTAAAAATTTTCTTTTTTGGAAATTTTCTTTTTTTGCGAAAAAATGGACCCAAAGCACAGAGTTTTAAAGCACAACATGCCTCCCAAGATTATTTTAAATAGAAACACTCAAATACAAGCACAAGCAACCCCTAGTTCATCCAAAAATCCAAAAAATAACACTGAAAACACGGAGCTTGATGACCAACAAACTCCTCACAAAAACACCGCTCAAACAAGACTTCGTAACACTGTAAACTCTTTCAACAGTAGCAAAAATATCAATAGCAACAACACTACAGGTAGCCACAACAATAGCACCTCCATCAATATTTCAACAAGCTTTATAAACAATATCACTTCCTCTTCTTTCAAACTCAACCAAAACACACTCAGAATAGTGACCAACTTGACAAACGAAAAGAATAACAGCACACCTGCTACCCCACAAGGTTTCAATGACAAAGAGGACTTTATTGATGACTGGTTTGAAGAAGTCCAATCAAACTCCAAAATCAATCAACAAATACTACAAAAACCTTCCTAAATCACTGATGACATACCTACTTCTACTCAACACAACAACCAAGGACCCACTGATAGATCCACTGAATATGGCAGAAAATGGTTCAAAATGTTTATTCCCATCAATAAAGTCCCAGGCCAGGATGATAACAATAGACTTAATCTCATCAAAAAAATTCTGTCCTGTCTAGAATCATTCACATCTATCAGACTCAACAAGTCACAAGATATCAACAACATCGTAGTCCTATTTGGAGCAGAAAGGGATGCTGAAAAGGCCAAAAACATCAAAATCTATGATAATACTATCATACACATGCAACCTGTACCGGTTTACAATGGTATTGAAGCTAAACACAAAACAATCAGAGCATGGGACATTCCCTTAAACATATCTCAGGCAGATGTTCACGCTGCTCTTTCCAAATATAGTAATATATAATCCATCAAAATGCAAACCATTGGCATGTGGAAATCAGCCAATATAGAATTTAACAACCAACAAGATTTTGACAAAATCAGCAACAGATGGGCAATCCCATTCAGAGGTGACTTGATTAGAATATTTCCCTTTCTAAACACCAAACAAATAAAAGAAGAAAGAAGCAAATTCACGCTTAAACTCATCACCTTCTCCCAGATACAACTGGCCATGACCTAAAAGAAATAATCAATGAAAGCACAAATATGTTACATTCCCAGAACTACACAGGGATACACTAGAAAAAGATTTGCTATTCTCAGTTTCCAAAATAAAAAACTTCTTACACACGCAAAAAATATCCAATGCCATAGTTGGCACCACTGAACTAACATGGATGGACATCACAGCCAAAATCTGCAACATCTGTTCCAATACAGAACACCTTGCCAAAGAATGCCCCATTAAAGCCAAACAACAAGAATGCACTCAACAGAAACAACAAAACAACAAAAGATTTGGCCACCTTTATGCTAGATACAAACCAGCAAGAACAAACAACAGGCCTAGACAAACAAAGAAAACATCAAGTACAACATCCTTTGCAGATGCTGTCAAAGGAAAAAGAACAGAAACCACATCAAACACATTTAACAATCAACAACAACAAATGTTAACAATTGAAAATCCTACACTCAGGAACATCTACAACATTCTAAAGCACATGCACTCTGAAATCAACAACATTAAGCAAGACCTCTTTAATCTAAATCAATGCATTGAAGACATGGAAACTGATATCCAAGAGCTCTACACTTCAACAGAAGACACAGACAACTTCATTGATGCAAATGATAACAACAAAGAAATAGACGATAACATCAGAATCACCTCCAGCACCTCAAGAAAGAGAAGGGCCACCAGCCCAGCCATGGACATCAGGACTGAACAGGCTCGACTCACAAATCAAATAAACATACTCGACAGCTCCATGCAGCAAGTTGTGGCATCAATGGAACAACTCATCGATTCTTAAATCACACAAACAGATTTCAACAACACAACTCTCAGAAACCAATAATCAATAAGTACGGACCAAATATCAGAATGAAGTATTCTATGTACATTTAAGAAACAAGATCCTACATCTTTCCCATTCGATAATACACATATTTTATCCCCAAATCTATCCCACAAAATATAAACAACTGATTTCTCTCTTTCAACAACTACAATTTTAGAATCTAATTTGATAAACATGAACACAACCATCATCAACATCATCAATTCCCCAAACACACATGACAAACAACACTCAACAACTAATTTATCTACCAACAACACTTGGCACATCTGCACCAGAAACATACAAGGACTATTTAATGAAACAAAATGTCAACTATGGTTTCAATACTGTCACAACAACCTATAGGATATAATCATCACAACTGAGACAGATGACAATACAGAAGCAGCAAAATACTGGCAATCCTATCCCTACCAGACTTGGTGATCTCATAGCATATCAATATATGGCCAAGGCATAGCAATCAGTCTAACAAAAATACTTGCTAACAGAGTCTTCAATAAAAAAGAATATCCTGGCAGAATACTCTCTCTAGATCTAGCATTACCAAGAAAAATCTATATTTAAAAAATTGGAGCATACATTTCACACTTCAATAACAAATACAGAAACATAATACAACAACAGTGCAAAGAACTCATTGTGAAAGCATTAAACAAGAATTGGCCCATAATCCTTGCAGGCAATATCAACAAAATCAGCAACCAATTTCTGGACAAACTCTCAAATAATACTTCAAACAGAACAAAGAAAAAGATTTCCTTTCTTCAAGAATATGGTTTCATCGACTCATACAGGCATATCAATCCACACCAACAAGAATTTACATGGAGTAACTCAAGAAATCATGCAAGCAGAATCGATCAAATCTGGATCTTAGCTCATGAAAACTGGAACATCTTCGACGCTTTCATTGACAAAGACACAAAACCAATGATTTCCAGTGATCACATAGCCTCAATATGTTTTCTAGAAGCATGACACCTCACAATACCAATCGCTCAAATACACAACAACTAAAACCACAGATTTAATTGGACCTACACATTAAGCAAAAGCTGGGAAAAATTTCAATCAGAAGTGTACACAAAATTACAGCTCAATAAACAAATAGACAAAACATTGATGCATAATGAAATTTCATCAGAGACACCATCCTAAAAGCAGCACATAAATTCATCAAGAAATTTAAAAACCTAAAGTGCAACCTGACCAATTAACCTTCCCCTATTCAATTACCAGCAAAAATTATGGCCCTTTAACAACTTCTTCAAACCAGCCAGAAAACAATAACTAATCCAACACTAGAAAACTGGAACTTCCTGCATCAACAAGCAAAGAAGCTCCTAGACAAACACCACGATATCCCATTTCCTCCAACATGGAACACATAAAATGATACCTCAATACTTTTAGCATGGTACACAAAGTTAACACAGACAACCCGACAACTCAAGGTTGCACTACAAATAATAAATAACTATAGAACAAGACAAAAAATAAAATGCGCAATTGACAAAAAGATGGACTTTATGGCATCTAACAAAAAAACCATGATAAATTCAATAATAAACAGACCATAGCATCACATCATCCTGGACAGACTGATAACAACAGAACCCTCAATTACCATCACTACAGATCCAACACAAATAAAACAACTTGCAAAGGATTACTTCATAAAATGGATAAAGAAAAGAGACATACAAGACATCCAAAACTGACCGCAATGGATAGAAGCATACACACCCAAACAAAATATTGAAAACCACTGGTACTCTGACATGCTCGTACCCTTCACAAACACTGAAGTTCAACTGGTCATTAAATCCAGAAACAATGCCTCTGCACCCGGTCCTTCACAAATCCCATATATTGCATACAAAAATTTAGGGCCTCA
>CAJVPT010001387.1:0-21697 GCA_910592055.1 Acaulospora colombiana | reverse complement strand
TAAATTAATATCATTTTTAATAAATAATTTTGTGATAAACTTTTAATGAATTTTTGTTAAATAGTTATTGAATTTTTTGTAAACTTTTAATTAATAAATTTTTGATTGCCGAATTTTTTAATTGTCAAATTTTTGATTGCCGAATTTTTGATTGCCGAATTTTTGATTGTCAATTTTTTGATTGCCGATTTTTTGATTGCTGAATTTTTGATTGCCGAATTTTTGATTGCCACTTTATTGCTGAAATGTAATATGCCGAGTGGCAGCAATCGAAAAGAATTAGACAATATTTTTATTATTAAATTTAATCAAATTCAGCAATAATTCAGCTGCCGAATGACATAATTTCGACTAGTGATACATAGACAATAAACATGGCTGCAGATAAACTAGAAGAACTACAAGCAATCCTAGACATAGTAACACAGTTCTATAACCATAATGATATAGAAATCAATTTCCAAAAGTTACAACTAATTGTAATTATCAGATAAACAGAAGACTTTGAACAGAGCTTTACCCTTAAAGAAGAATTAATAAAGGGTAGCATGCCAGTCATCCCAATGAGAATGCTAGGAGTATAGCTGGATAGCTCAGAGAAGAAAACATATTAGAGATAGCTTATCACCGAGAAAGTTTAGAAAACAAGCAAGCTAATAGGCTGGAAGACGACTATAGATAAACAAATGAGGTACATAATAAACTATATACTCATACCAAGTTTAGAATATCTCCTAAATGACATGATACTCTCAAAAGCACTTGCAACTACTTGATAACAAAAATCACAACCAGATATTGCCAAATGTGAAATAGCCACCACTTTCCTAAACACACTACTATATAACCAGTGAGAACACAGAATAGATTATATATGGATAGGCAAATACAACTACACATAAGAAACTGGACAGAAAGAATCAAGAACAAATAACTATTAGATCAGATATCCAAAATGGGTTTGCAGAGCCTGCAAAACATATTCTGATCAATCAAGTCAGTTACAATACACCTTACTCAACCATTTATGAAGATAAGACAAAACCTGAATTATAATATTCTATGGCTGCTAAAAAAACACAGCTTCTAGTTCTACCCAAACTCAAACTTTATAACACTACAGAGAATAAAAAGAATAGATAGCACAATCAAAGAATACACATCAAAAACAGCATACCATCAATATAGACAGCTACTCAGGCAATACAATCTGATATTTATTGGACAGATTTTCAACTCCACTGGAACATAGATATTATATTGACAAGAAGTAGATGCTATCAATCAAACAAGAAAAAGAGGGACTCTAAAATAGTACATCAGCCTCGTAAAAAGTCTCACGGTCACAAAACATGTACAGAACAGAGAAGTAAAAGATTCTAGCAATCATAGGACTTTAAATCAAGGCATATTCTTGATCAAAGTAAACATATACAAACCACTCTGAAGTAATACACTCAAACACCAGGCAGAAACAATAAGCAATACAAAAATAAAATGACAGTTTCAACTCAGTTATCTACATATACTATACAAGAACTGTAGAAACATTCTCACTGGAGAAATACAAGGGATATACAATTAGTGAAAGAGATGTACTTCCAGACTTCTGCACATACTTAACAAGGAAGCAACACACAATCCTGATCCTAGTAGAAAAATTAAACATATTATCCAAGGAAGATGTGAAAGAATCCATGGTCAAGCTAAGATGTAGAATTTCAACTGAATCAATCACAAAGGAGTTGAGAAACCTAATAGAACCTTATAAGATAACAACCTAGTTCTTCAGATACAGATGACTAATAGAAAATCAGATCTAATGAACATCAATAAACTCTCAGCTTAGAAGACTCAGAGCTAAAAGAATAAAGAGCCATATAGCATCAGCTCAAAGGATGTCAACAGCTAACAATATATACAAATGGATCAGTATTAGATCATGACAACAGACCATATATAGTCTTTGGCTAGATTATTAAAAATGAAAACAGGAGAGAACACATCTTTTAAGGGCAAACACAATTGCATGTGTCATCTACAAGAGCAGAGCTCATGCCATAGTAATAGCAATTAGTACTTTAAGTAGAAATATAATAGTTCAAATATATACAGTCAGCTTCAACACAATAATTAATCTGACAAATACATTAGACAACTGCAAACCAGGGAAGAAATGATACTACAACTAAACAATTATAGACAAGTATAGATATATAAGAAAGCATCAAGGTCTGAACATAACCTTCCACAAGGTCAAATACACAAGCATTCCTCTTAACTAAAAAGCAGACAAGCTGTCTAGAATCGACTCCATATTACAAATCATGAAACCCAACTGAAGGATCATCAATGTCAAAAAACACGATCAGGATTTACCACTAATCAGCATTAAATAGAACTAAACACTAATGGATTTATCAGGAAAGGATATGGCAAAACAGATCAACAAAACCATAAAACTCACTAAATAGAGGCTGCTTAACAGAACCCAGAACAGCTTCATAGAGGAAGACTTTAGAAACATATATTGGCAACACACCTTTGAAAGTTTACATCCCTTCAATATAGAAGAACAAATCATCTCAAATAAGAACTATCACCTAAGGAAATTTAGCTTCAACCTATGGTATAAAGAACTATTGACTAGAAGAAAACTGCACAGCAGATATCTATCAATTTATAAAAACAGCAAATGCCATAGATATAAAGAGATAGAAGATACCACTCATTTCTTTTTATATAATAACCTGAAAGACACCTTGAAATAGAACTTCCATAGAATTCTGATAAAACACATATTTTCATATATCTACAAAGAACATAAGAAAAACTTTAAGAATATTATGCAATAGTATATTCACCTAAATATACCCAGAACCTTCAAGCTACTTATCAGGGAAGCAGTTATAAGAGAAATTTCAGGAATATTCAACAGGGTAATAACTAGCACCAATACAATTATCAAGTCAATTATCAACACAATGAGGAAATGGAAAGAACACCTATATGATATTTAGAAGGTACACTGTGAAGAATTCTATATACAAGCCCAAAGCATACCAATAAACAAGACACCATATGAACCAAATACACTCAAGAAACATATAAAAGAATCAAGAGAACTCATATGCTCCATCAGCAAAGAACCAGAACATAAGTTTGATTAGAATAGTTAACAGTTATATAAATAAATACATAAAGTATAATACTAATATCTTTACATTATTATTATTTTATCTAACAACTAACACAGCCTTGATATATTAGTTTTTTTTTTTCGAGGAAAGGGCAACAAGCTACAAGGTAACTTATAGCTTATCAAGTTTTATTATTACTAAAAATATATCACTGTACTATAGCATTAGCTACTTTTATAAATATAATTTAAAAAAACAATAATAAAGCAAGGCTGAGTCAGTTAAAAAAAAAATTATTAAAAAATAATTAAATTAGTTTATTATTAAGCAAAAATTTTTACTTATATTTAATTTGAACACAAATTTTATCAATTATTATTATAAAAATTTTTTGTTTAAAAAAAAAAACAAAATAAAAAAATTAAATTTAATTTAATTTGTATTTATAAAATTTTATATATAAAAAAACATGAATAATATTTTACTCACTATATAATAATTCAGTAAAAAAATTTTTTTTTTTAAAACACTTAATTTGTCAATTTTATTGACTGTATACAAATATTTACTTTAATTTATAGAAAGATTTTGTAAACTATATTTATAATAAAACAATAAAACCAATTAATAATAGGCACTCACCACCATTGGCAGTGGAACTCAATTTTCTTACCCCTTGTAGTTTGTTATATCTTTATAGGAACTAATGTACCTAGGCACTACTAGTGAATTTGGTAAAGATGTTGAAAATGTTTAGAGTATATATAATGATTTTTTTCATAATTTGGGATAGCATTTCTGTTGAAGATAGTTGTTTGTAATTTGGGGCCTTGATACTTGTATTTTTCTTTCTTTTTTTTACTTTGATGATATCCATTGTTTTTTCCCAAATTTATATATATAAACATCTGTCAATTGATATATTGTAGGTAAAGAATCAGATTTTTTATATGATGTTACATATGGTTATAGACATCTTATTGTTGGTTAGTTTGTCTACTGATTCTACCTCTGATGAAGATATCTCAAAGGTTGTTATTCTCCAGATAATCTTCTATTTCTTTTTTTACTTAATAAGAGCTTTTTTTTTCAGTGTGAATTATGATCTCTGTGTATATTGCAAAAGTTATTATTTCATTTATGTGGAGACTGTGATATGGGCATTTGAAAATATAGATATTGTCTTCAATTTCTGTACATGCAAAACATATGTATAATTCATAGAGATCTGGTCGACAAATATGAAGTTTGTCCATAGTGAGTAGTTCGAGATTATAGAGTTTGATTGCAAACTGTCTACTGCTATGGTCAAAAATATCAGTTCAAGGGCTAGTGATCTTTGAAGGGTATAGGTATCACGTTGAGGTTTTTCAATCAATGTCAAGTTTTTAATTTATGGTTATCATATTGTTTCTTTAATATTGATCCATCTGCATAATAGTGTTGCTTGTTTCATTTTTTTGAATATTTTGTGAATTGTGTTTGTGGTTTCGAGATCTTTGTTGTAGTAATATGAGATAATTGATAATTGAGGTGATTTTGTAGAAGGGTATCAATGTTAGTTATAAGTTTGAAACTGTTTTTGGCCAGTTTGTCTGCTTTTTCCAGGTTTTCATTGTTATCTTTTTTCTTGTTAACTTTGATCCAGGTGGCTTTGATTAGTGTTGACTGAATATACTCTTAAAAGTTGTAATGAGTCTAAATTTTTAATGTTTTTGATTTGTCTTTTAGCTGTTTTATCGAGTTCTATAATGAGCATTATAGAGTCAGTATAAATGTGTACTGTTTGTCCATGGGAAAGTGTACAAATGGCTATAGTTGCAATTATTATTTCGCTCTATAGGTAGAGCTTTATCCTATAATTTTGAGATTGAAGGTGTGTTCAATATTATTTGAAAAAAATTTATTTTAGCACCTATTGCTATGCCATTGTTATGGTCGAATGTATTATCTATCATTATTATAGTCAATAAAATTTTATAATTTCATTAATTTGTAAATTTCAATAATTATATAATATATCTTTTTGTTTATAATAATTTAAATTTAATTTTTTTTTTTTGAAACACTTAACTTACCTATTTTATTGATTGTGTGCAAGACATGATATTTATATATAATGGATGTATTGTTATGGGCTAACCTGACAAGTCCATTGCTAATTAATAGCACCTTGCATAACCCAGATGACTTACAAATACTCACAAATGACACAAAAAAGAGAATGCCTTCTATAAAGAACCCTTAGAGAAGACAGAAGCATATTGATTGACTTGTTCAAAGGTAAGTGTCTTTTTATTGCATTTTGTTTCTTTGGTATATCACTAACTCTTATCTCTATTTTTATGAGGGCTATTTTCTTTACATACTTGGCTCTGCCTTCTCAGCATATATTGATAGCTATTTATATTTTTCTAACTAACAATGAGCTATCTACTTTATAATAAGCTATACTAACTCTAGGCTTTGCTAAACTTTTTATACTTTGTTAAATATACATAGTTCTCGTATCAGTATCTGAGCCTTATCTATAGTTTCTTACCTTGCAACCCTCAATCTTTCATGCCAGACTTTCAGGTTTTTGGATTCTAGGCTGTTATGCATAAATCACATAACCCACATGACCCATAATAGTATGCATTACATTTATAATAATTTATAAAGAGATTATATATACTATTTTCAATATTGATAGAACAATAAAACCAATTGATAATGGGTACACACTGCTATCAGTAATATAACTTGATTTTCTTACTTCTTGTGACTTGTTGTATCTAATTAAAGAAACTAACATATCTAGGCTCCATTAGTGTGTTTAAAGAAGATATTGAGAATAGTTAGAGTGTTTGTGATTATTTATTCTATTATTTTGATTTGTAGCTTGGAGTGGCTACATTTTTCTTTGCTATATAACTTCAGGGCTTGGGCTTTTTCTTTTTGAGGGACTATAATTGCTATAACTTTTTCTTATATTTAAATCAAATATATCTATCAGTCTATATATTATATGTGATAAATCTAATTTTGTGGATTATGCTGTGAATGGCTTCTGTTAGTATATTGGGTAGTATAAATTGGTTAATGGTTCAGATTATCTGTTTACTGATGCCTTCTCAAATGAATATGTCCCATAGATTATTAATTGTAGGTGGTCTTCAATTTTTTTGTTTGATTGAGTGAAACTCCCTTTCTTTGTATATACTGTGGTTTCAATATATATGGCTGAGAGTATTATTTCATTTATGCAGATTCTGTGATGTTTTCAACTAAAAGACTGATATTATTTTCTATTTCTATGCATACAAATCAGATAGATAATTTATAGATGTTAGATTTGTAGAGGTGCAATTTTTCCATAGTGTGGAGCTCTAAGTTTCAGAGTTTAATAGTAAATTGTTTATAATAATTATCCATATTGTTTGAGTAATTATCTATAAGTTTTGTAGAATAAAGGTTTTGAAATAACTGTTTTCAATCTATATCAGTTTTTTGATATTAATTTATTTTTCTATTTTTTTCATGTATGATCCAGGTGTATATAAGTGTTGCTTATTTTATTGTTTTAATTGTTTTATAAATTGTATTCATGATTTCTGTTTTTTTTGTTGTAATAGAAAGCTAGGATATTTGTACTTGTGTATTTGTATGTGGGTGTGCCACTGATGATAACATATTTTAGTTCTTGTTTTGCAAGTTTGTCGGCTTGTTTTAGATCTTTATCATTGTTTTTATTTCTATTGATTTTGATTTATTTGACTTGACTTTATGTGCTACGTATGCAGTTGTGTAGATTGTGAACAAGTCTAGCTTCTGTTAGTTTATTTATTTGTCCTGAAGTTGCTTTGTATATTTTGGTATAAGTTTGATCGAATCTATATACATAATCACTTCTTGTCTGTAAGGTAGGAAGCTGATAATGGAGATTGCAGAAATTATTTTAACTTAGAAAGCTGAGTATTGTCCTATGATTTTGAAGCTGAGGATGTTTTGTTGTGATCTGATGGTTGAAAAGATAATTTCTATGCCAAGTGCATTTTAATTGTTTTAATTATAAGCTCCATCTATAGTTATTTTTATTGTGCTACTTGTGTCAATACTTTTGTGAATCTTAATTAGTTTGTAAAATATTGAGTCTAGTACTTTGAAAAGGTATGTTAAATGTTTAATAGTTTTTGAGATATGTCTATTTTGATTGTATCGAGCTCCTGGTTGGATTTGTTGATCCAGCATTTGATGCTGTCGTGTGAATCTTAAATTCTAAAATGAGATTCTTTTGAGTTACCTGTATTGAACTTGCTTATTTTGACTACTGGAACCTAATAGATCAAGTTTGTTGTGGTTTTGAAGTAGCACATTTGATTTCTTCTGTCTATATTTTTATTGAGTTCACAACCTGAACATTTTTTTAGTGTTTAGGTGTTTATAATGAAGTAATGTCAAAGCTTTGTTTAATTTTTGTCTTAACTAACTTCTTTTCTGATAATGATATTTTGATTGTATTGTAGAGTATATCAGGATTTGTTTGTTTTTCAGATAGTTCAGGTATTTTTTCTATTTGTTGACTGATTTGTGCTTTGGGATTAAAGTAACCAAAACTTATATAATTATTGATATATATTTGTGTTATAGCTTTAAGAGTGAAGAAGAAGAGAGATTATTTTCTTTTGTTTGTCTTGTTGTGTAGGGCATCTACTTGAAATCAGCTCAAAGCTTTTGTATAATAATCATTAATAAATTGTTCAATTCATATTATATTGTATGTTCTGAGTCCTTTTTTATTGAAATAATACCATTCCTTTACCATGATGTCTTCGATATAGGTAAGTTTGTCATTGTTATTCCTGTTTGTTATTTGATGTTATATACTAATGTTTTAAACTTATATATTATTCAAGATATCCTGTATGAAGTTGGCCTTTGCTGGAAAGATCTTTAAGCATTTTTCGAGAATATTATCTTTTTGCCATGACATCCATTGAAGTTGTTGAATTCATAGTCTAATTATTTGTTCAGCTAAGTTGTAGCCATAGTAGAGGTTTTGAAGATGACTGCAGTATTTTTGCTATTGTTACATTTCTATTTCTATTATGATCTGTAATGATTTTGGTCTTCTATTTTTGCATGATGATTTTGTTTAAATGTATAATTTTTTGTGGTTTTTCTATGATACTATTAATCATGGCCTTTTTGTTAGTTTTCAAAAAAACTTGTCATTTGATTATTCTTTGTTAAATGGTCTTGGTTTGTCTATAGTTCATAATATATTTGGCCATAAGTTTGTGTACTTGTATGTTTTTTTGTAGGATTGAGATCCATTCTTGAATATATGTTTCTAGTTTTTTTGTTCTTGTTGTGATAAGCATGTTGTGTATGTTAGGAAATCTAACTTTTATTTCTTTGGATATCAAAGTTTCTTCAACTGCATTGATTATTTCTTTACTTGTTGGTTAGTTTTTCAAGTTGTTTAGAAAATTTTATAGGGAGATAATAGGTGGAGTGAGTCTTGCCTGATCTGGTAGATCCTTTTCCTGCAGTGATTCTTGATTTTGCAAATATTTTTTTTGGTAATTCTTAGTATATTATTTCTAAAGGTGTTTCAACTTTTGTCTGTTATGATATTTGGCTGGGCAGTTTTTGAGGTTAGCTCTTCTATCATAGTTACGAAGGCTGTCCATTGTTGGGTACTAGTGTGTTGCCAATTAAATTTGTGATTGTGCTTATGTACTATGGCTTTTTTTCCTGAGCTTGAATCTAGGTTCCACATTTCTAATTCTATGGTTATACTTTGGTGATCACTTTTGATTAAAGGTTATAGTATATCTCATATATATGCATTTTTTGATTTCTATTTATCTAAATGACTAAGCCATATTTGATCTATTCTGCTTTTACTATCTTGCCCTTTCCATATGAACTCTTTCTTAGTAAGGTTGTATGTACAGTAACTGTCTTCAAACTCTTTATTGATCAGCAGCTCTATATAGGTTCTGAAAGATTTGCTGGTATATAAGATTTTGTATAGTTATATTTGTTCAATATTGGATTGGAGTTCTATTAATATCTTCAAAAACTATAATGTGCCAGTCCTTGTTGCTAGCCTCCTTTATCCATTGTTGCAAAGTTCTTGTTATTGGTATATGTCTTTGATGGTTGCTGCTACAGAGAAGTATACTTCTATAATTCATATTTTTTATTTGTTTGGAAAAGCATGTCTACTATTATCAACCTTCCATCAAGTTTCTTGTGATTGGAGATTCTTTTTGCAATTTCATTGTGAATCATTATATTGAGATCTTGTCCCAATGTTGGGAATTTATAATGGGCCCAGATTATATGGTAGGTGGGGTATTTTCAATATCTTGATGCCTGGTCTGTTCCATTGACTTCTATTGTTACTACAATATTCCAGCCTTGACTATTGATAAGATTAAATCATATTTGTCTTTTTAAGTTGTCTGTGATTCCTCTAATATTTTGTGTTTTAATTTTTCATAGGTTTTGGATGTGTTGTTCAGTGTAGTGTTGATTATTGCCTTCCATTTGTGTTGAGATTGTATCTGGTTGGTCTATTGTTTGGTTGAAGTTTGTGTTATTTGGATTTATAGTTGAAATGTTGTTGGTTATAAAGTGATTGTTGTTGTCTTTTGTTGTTGGACTCATGGTTTGTATTATTGATTTGACATATATAGGTGTGTCTTGGTTTCTGTTCCAATCTATTAAATTATTTTCTTTTGGTTCACTGATGCTATTTGAATTATCCATTATTGTTTATATATTGGGAATTGTTTGTTATTCAGAACAAAAGTATTAATTACAAAGAGAATATTACTCATGTTTTGATCCATCTTGTTAATTGAGTTATGAAGTTCTTATTGTTTTTGTTAAATGTCAAGTGTTGAGTTGGTGGGGGAGGCTATGCCTGTCACATTGGGATTATCTGATTTCATTGTTTATTATGTGTCTTTTTCTATTATATCATCATAGTATTCCTCATATAACTCAAGGTATGTAATTCTCTCATCTAGTTCTTCAATTGATGATTTAATTTCTTTGATATCTTCTTTATTTGTTGTGGTATATTGAGGATTTTGTCTAGTGGATCTTGTTTTCAATTATTTTGTTGACTAGTTTTAGTTCTATAATTAGTTACTGCTACTGCTGCATAGGAACCTGACCCTTGATCTCTATATTCTTATTTTTCTATTTACTATATTTCTGATATGTTAGTTGTCAGCAGGTTTAAATTTTTGTTAAAGTTTGCCAAATTTTGATGCCTGGTCTTTGTTGTATAATAACTATTGTTCTCTTTTTTCCTTAATAAAACATTGTACCAAAAGGTGATTGCTTTAATTGCAGATAGAGCATAGTTTAGTTTCCATCAGTTTTACTGTGACAGTGGCTTTTTACATGATAAATTCTTGTCCTAAACTTTCTTTGAGTTTGTTTTCAGATTCAAAAGATATGACTACAAAACGTTTCCTGGTATATTTAATTTTATGGTGAATATAGAAGACTTTGCTTGAAGTTGTTGACATACATTCTTTAGATAAAGGCATTGGTGTTTGGTGGGAGATGGTGAGTTTTGTTGCATATTGAAATCTCTCTGTCATTTGTTGCCTGTTCCACTGTATATCTATTATTTTTATGGTGTCTCCCTCGGACAGTATGTTATATTGTTGGATAAGATGTTCCTTTACTTCCTTATCTTGAAAGATGATTGTTGCCATTTGCCACATTTGGCTTGTGTATATTGATATGTTGATAATTTATCCATATTTAGCAAAGGTTTGTTATACTTCTATGAATTTGTAGTCAGGGAAATGTCCTATACTCTGATACTGTTTTTCTTTTTGACTTAGTTATTGTGATTGTTATGCATGTCAATTTTTTCTGATCTATATTTAATAAGATTAGGTTACATGTCTTCTCTACAGTCTGTTCCTTCCCAAATAAGGCAGTGATATAGTCAATGCCCTCTTTTTTTTTTCTTGTGAATATTGAAGAGACTTTCTGGGCTATCTAGAGCCTTGATTAGATATGTGATCTATTGACCAGTGGTAGTGTCAGGGATGTCACTTGTCATGATTCTTGTTTTAAATCTTTTCTTGCTATATCTTGCTATCCTGTTGAATGATAATCTTGGTCTTGGATGGTCCTTTCTTTGGTTACTTTGGACTTGCCATGTTTCTTTAATATTTTTCTTATTTGAATCTTGATTTGGTTATGCCTCTCCTTTGTTATACATTTCTATGTCAGAGTCAACTATTCTTGTTTCTATATGAATATATTGTTAAGTATCTGATGTCTCCTCTTTATGTACTTTCTTGAGGTGAGGTCTGTTTTTGATAGTGATTGTTTCTTCTTCCTGATTGCTCCATATTTGTAATTCTGAACTAGTTGTATCCTTTTTATTGTAGTTTTGGGAGCTCTAGTGGTTGGGTATAGATTGTTGAATTACTTGTTCATTTGTGGAAGATTTTGGACAGTTTCTGTTAGTTTTTTAAGTTCTTTACCCTTGTTTAAAGTTGTTGTTATTTCACTGTTCATGTTGGTTTTTTTTAGAGATTTTTTGCATTATTTCTTGCCAAAAGGTTCTTATTGTAATTTGATCTTGTACTAGTTTTGGAACTACGAAGAGTTCTATTAGAACTTATCTCTTCTGTACACTTTTTTGTTTCTTAGAAAAAATTATTTAAAAAGGAAATTTTTAAGAATTTTGGACCTGCGTTAAAGAGTTGTTGAGCTCTTCACTTTAATAGAAACAAAAGTTAGAAAATACTATAAATCAATGATTAAATAATAAAGAACAATTGTGAATAGTTTTTTTATAGTTATTTATTTAAAAATTTTAATGTTTCCTAGTAAGTGACATTTGATTTTTGTTCCTATCTCCCCTTTTAGGGACTCATCTTTACTCCTAATAACAAATGAGGTTAGACTTGGCAAATAAGGTAGAACACCATTATGGTACAGAGACTTGAGAGAGCTAATCAAGGACATTGGTACAAGAAAACAAACAATAATAAAGAGCCAGATGAGAAAGTCAGAAGTGAAGTAATTAGTTAAATATAAATAGCTTCTTTCTCAAACACATCAGTACTTCTGCACCAAGAATAATTAACAATCAAGTGGCTAGCAATCAAGAAGGATAGGGATACAATCTTAATAAGGAAGAAGAAAGCAATGGATGGCCAAATGGTTCTGGTCAATCATATGACTAGAAAGGAAGAAAAATCATCATTCTATAAATTTAAGAGCTATCCATTCAATAATATGAATATAGAAGTCAGTACAAGGACCAATAGCAATATATAATAACCCAATTTTTGGCATAATCAATTAATATAAAGTTATAAATAAGTACAAAGGGATATATCTCCAGGTCACAAGAAGACAGAATAGGATAGCCAAATATCAATAGGTTCAATCTTCTCCTCAAAGCATAGAGCTTGCCCTTGGAAAGGTCAGAACACATATATCAAATACTCCACTACACATAATATACCTAAATCCAATATTTATCACAAAGATACTGATTGGAAAAAAGTTTAAGGTACTGAAAAGAACAATCATAGGACTATACCAGATAATGCAAGAGATAACTCTATACACTAATCTCCAAATTTACATAGACAGTTCCTTAACATAATGAAATACAGACAGCAGAATAGGAATAGAATGAGTGATCCAAATAGAAGAGGGAATAGAAATTGTTAAGTTCTAAGCAGAAATATAGGACATACCATCCTTAACTCAGGTAAAATTGATAGTAATACTCATAGCAATCATTATAATAAGCATAAGCAAGAGAATAAATATTATCACAGATAGTCAAATTACAATCAAACATAATAAAAAATATTAGAACAAGGCAGGGGAAGAGAAACTAAGCATCAAAAACTCCAAACAGGGGTCTGTCAATACAATATAGGAGTTTATATTAGTACAAAACATTATAGTAGTATGGATAAAGATCAAGAATCACTTAGACAATCCAGGAAATAAGTTAGCAAACAAACTAGTAGCAATAATGATATTAGACAAGTTTAAAGATAGAATCAAGATCCAGGAATTGAATACTACCAGTGTAATAATAGCACCAATATAGGACTAGTTCTTGATTGATCTTCCCTTTAAGATAGTAGAGAAACACTTCTTAAAATCAAATGGACCAGCAAGTGGAGAACATTAAGATGCAACCTGAAATAGCTTTCTGGACAGAAGGCCTAAGAAGTAGACTGGAGCATAACTATGCAAATACTAGTACTATAAAAAATAATATCTCTTCAAACCAATCACAAGGATTATAGAGATATAATCTTCAAATAGAAAATATAACAATATGAGCATCTAATAATAGCAAACATAAATATTTGAAAGTCATATCTATACAAAAACCCAACTTGTATAATCTGTAAGAGAGAGAAAGAGAGGAATTTTTATCCTTTTATATATTGACCAAATAAAATAATATTAAAGGAGAAGTATATAACCTTTCTCACAAGTGAATGTGTATCAAAAGTGAAAGGTAACAAACAGAATGGATACAGAACAGATAGAATAATTACTTGGATCCCTAAGAGATAGAAAAAATACAGACTGGGCAAGCAAGATAGAATAGAGGGATATAATAAGAGGAGTAATTACTTACAAAATAATGAGAGTAGTAGAAGAAATTGTAGGAGATGCAAAGGCTGTAAAAACTATAATGAAAGTAGCCACAATACACTTCTGGAAGGAGAAAAAAGAATTGTGGAAGCTAAAATGTGAACTGGTAATTGAATGGGAAAAATCACAAGGAATATTCAAGAAGATAAAGTGAAACAAGAATAGAAGAATCAAAAAGAAATCAGGAAGGGAAGCAAAGCAGGGATAAGGGACTGGACCTGAGTTTTAACCAATTGTATATAGAGCTAACTAACCTAAACATAAAGAACATTTTACAAAATGACTTTAATTTTAACTCACTCTTTCATATAAATATCAGTATTAGTAGAATTATGACATACTAATATTTGCCCTTTGGATGAACTACAACAAGTTGCATAGTTCAAAAAATACTAAGATATTAGTTTTTTCTTTATCATAAGTATATTTTCTCACAATTAAATTTGTGTATATAAAAGGATATCTATAATTAAATAAAAACTACAAGGCATGACTTTGCCAGCTTAAAAAAAAAAAAAAAAAAAAAATTGCAAGTCTTAGAAATTACATTAAATACAAAAACCCACAACAAAAAGAGATAATTGAACAAAAAAAAACTCTTTCCGTCGATTATCCAAACCAAAATTTTTCAGAAAGAAACTTAAACAAAATTTTATCTAAAGACAAGCAAAAAGAGCCTGGAGTCAGTCCCTCCAAGGTTATACATAATGAAAACGAATTCTTCATCTTAGATATTGTCTTAATAGACAATAAAAAACCAATAATCTCTGTTATCTACAAATAAAACAAAACTTCTCTTGTCTACACAACAAAAAAGCCTCTTATCTTCAAGTCCCTATTCTTTAACACTAACCTACATCTTGGTTAATTTCAACTATTAACCCTTCAATTCATATCAAACTTAGATCTAAAAATCATTCATATCAAATTTGAAATCAAAAAACAAACTCTACGAGTCTTCTCCCCTTCCCTCAATGTCTCAGTTGAAATTTTTTCTTACAATGACCTCTCTATTCTCAACAAATTCATGGAACACCAATCAACCTTTCATTTATCAAAGAATATTAGAACACTTGCAGTTTGTCAGGTTGTCAAAAACACAATGGATTACAAACTCTATTGTCCCTGGAACCAAATATCCATCTCCATGGACACCAACTTCAACACTTTTTCCTTCAAAAAAAGGGAAATCCCCATATCCCCTCCAAACACTCCTGTACCACAAAACACTGTTAGCAGCCTACAAAGATTACAAATAAAGACTTCTCCTATCTATCTGCAGCAAACTTAACTAATAAGGAAGGTGATCTATCCTTTAATAATAACATATCAGGCAATTTTCTTAAGGATAGTATGCCTAAATACATCAATCAAAATCAACTTCCTTCAGATCATAGCCCAGCCACGGATATGGAAATTGATTCCAGTAATAAACAAGTAACTTTCTACTTCTAGGCTAACAAAACTGAAGATGCATTGGATTTTAAAGATATCAAAAATGCAAGTCCACCAGACTATCAATTTTCTATCACTGAAACAGCTGCAATCATTAATAATATCACTCTCTTATTAAAATACTTCATGGAAATGTTTATAAAAATCAGAAATCTTCCTCATATCCCATTCCCAAAGGTCTTATTAGCAGTCTTTACAAAAATCTTATACAAAGACAGAGCATTCTTTAGATACTTTACCAAATCTGAAGAGTTAAAAGGAACTCATCAAAGAGAATATGAAAAGCTAGTAAAAGACTTTCAGACTAACTATCTCAATAAACACAATATTGACTATATAAATAGGACTACCAAAAAAAAAATCAGTGTCATTATCAACAAATCCATCTTCACTACGTACCTCTAAACCTCAGATCTCCAGATACTCTGACATTAGCAAGCAGCCCAAATTCTAGAATATAGCTTCAATTACTTTATTGACCCATCTACAGAGAAGCTGGATTACAAAGAACTCCTGAAATATTCAGAAGAACTCATTAAAAATGTTCTTCCAGAGCTCCCTAAACATCCTATTGAAATCCCTCCACAATAAAAATCAAATTGACCCAGGCCCTTCCACTTGATGCCTCTTTCATGACTGCTCCAATTGCTCGAGCACTAAGATGCTTTTATAACTTTGATCCTTTACCTGAAAGCTTCTTTAAAAAACTACCAAATCTTCTATTTGACCATTGGAACCTTCCTTTTGAATTCAAACCCATCTTTCCTATCACAAAATGGGCACAACTTTGCATTCTCAGACAACTAGTTAATTAACTATGAGAAAAGTTCTATGTTCCCAACAAACTTTCAGATGAATATTTCAATCTTTCCCCTTCAAAAATCAATCTTTCTAATACCTACTAACAACTTTCTCAAGACTTAGCATCCCCATTTCTCTTACTCAATGATATTCGTCACATTAAACAAGTCTCAAAAACCTTACAAGACAATAATTATGCCTTCAAATTGCTTCCAAAAGATTACTTAATCCAAAAACTCCCTCCCTTCACCTCACTGGCATAGTGAAAACACTGGCATATAATTATTCATTAGAGACCAATCTTTGGTTAAAACCCTTATCCAGCAATTATCCTCTCTCTATATATTTAAACTACTTCTTAGACCCAACTAAATAGATTCATCCCTTAAATAATTCAATCAATTTTTTCTTCCCAAGGATTTTAAATAATTGAAAAGAAATTAGGTCTTTCAAAGGATGACCTCAACAAAAATAACCCCTAGTTTAGTGACAATATCAAAAAAATCAAAATAACTACTTGGGCCCAATTTCTAGAGAATGGATCCAACCAGTCCTTCCAATACTTCCAGACCTCCCAACCTCAAATGAAATATTAAAGAAACAGGGAGCAAATATCACTCAGCCACTAAAAGAGATGAATCCTTCATTGAGAAATTAAATATTTTAAAACAACATTTTTATTTTCAAAAACTTTCTGAGAACTTTGTGGAAGTATCAGAGATACTTGATTCCGATGTGGCTCTCTTCCCCCCTCTATTAATCATGAATCATATTCCTAACTCAAGCCCTTCCTTTGTAACATTGGACTCTAAGCAAACTTCACCAAGTAAAACAAACATCATCCATCAAACTTCCCAATCAATGAACGTAAAATCAAAAACCTACTCTTGATTTCAACCCTCAATGTCCAAGGCTAAATGAATCAGGAAAACTACATTGTTTGTTAAATTCCCTAACCAATAAAAGGCAAATCAAAATCTATACTGAGACAAACATATCTCCTCAAAACCACTGCCAAAAAAGCAAATAACAACATAATCATATCTAGTTTGCTTAAAAAATCCCCTAGCAATAGCACTTGCCTAATTCTTTCAAAACTTTTTCAAATCATATTACTGAAATATTCCCCCCAATGAATTTTGGTGGGCCATACATCTCAAGTTTAAATCTCAAATAGATATTATCATAATAGCTCTTTACCTTCCCCAATCCATCTCTCATAAAGACATCGCTTATTTATTTCTAAATCAACTGCTCATTCTCACAGGAACCATAAGTTTATTATAGTAGGAGACTTTAAAACATACCCTAAAATCCCTATCAATCATGCCTCAACAAATAATCACAAACGCAAAATTTATAGAGTAATGAATAACATGATAGATGCTGATAAGGCTACTACCAAAGAACACCTTTACATATATTATACTAGCCTAAGTACCTCCAGAATAGATTAAGTGTGACTCTTTCCCAAGCTGGCAAGCAAGATTCTAAATTATCATGTATCTGACTCCAGCAACATCAAAACAAATCATAAAGACATCACAATAATCCTGTAGTGGTTTGAATATAAACCACAAAGAATTTCCTACTCAACAAAAATGTACCTATTAAACAAGGCAACAAAGGAACAATTAAACTCCTTCATCGAGGACATTAATTTAGTCTTGGAAACAAAACCATGCTCCAAATAGTATCAATTCAAACTTATAATAAAAAATGCTTTAAATTCTAACATCACAACAAAAAAACAACAACACTACACAAAACCAAACCAATTATTTCCTGATACTAACCAAGCTATTAAGCAACTAAAAAGCTTCATCAGCAAATATAGAAGTAAGCCTTCCAACATTCTCGTGACAGGCAAAGCAAAGTCTTTCCACAAAAAATATCTAATCTCTCTCCAACAATTGGGACTATTAAAAAAACCCTCAAATCATTACTATCAGAAAAACAAAAAAGAATGGCTGATCATATGGCCAAACAAATGTCACTACGAGTTAAAAAAAATGACTCAAATTTTTAGAAAAGACCCAAACAATATATTTCAATAGAGCTTAATAATATTAAACCATCTTTGGACCTATCTATCCTCCATGATAGCATTCAACTACAAGATGATCCAGACATATTTGATAAAATTATAATCAATTATTATTACTAACTTCTTATACCCAAAGAGTTTTCTATCAATGAAGACTGGCTCCCTGACTATAGTCCCATCGACCAAATACCTACTCATCTATACTATACCATATTCGCTACAATCATTCAAACTGAGATAGAAGAGTCAATCTCATCCTTCCCTTTGAATAAAGCATCTAGCCTTACTAAAATCCCTTATGAAGCCTGGAAACATATTGGTTCATATGCTCAAAAGATATTTGAAAAGCTTTTAAATAAAATTTTTAAAACCAGTCATATCCCAGCATCCTGAAAAAAATCAGTTATCACTCTACTCTCTAAAAAACTAGTGTGATCCCATGACCTCTCGGACACTAGGCCAATAGTTCTAATTGAAACTAGCCATAAGATTTTTACAAATATACTTAATACAAGGCTATCTTCCATTATTGCCAACAATAACATTTTCTCACAATAAAACTATGTAGGCACAAAAGATCAAAGTACTATGGAGCTCATTTCCATAATTCACTCCCTAATGAACACTTCGACCAATTTAATGGAAAAATTCTAGATAGCTTCATTTGATATCTTCAAAGCATATGATTTAGTTAACCTTGATAGCATTCTATCAGCCATGAATCGAATCAAAATCCCTCAACAAATTTCATCAATCATATTGAACTTATTAATGCATAGATCTCCTCAATTTATATCACATTACAATCTCACCACCCCTACTGGTTTCCCAGGGCTTGGACCAAGGAGAAACTATTGCACCTCTTCTCTGGACTATTTTTTATAATCCTATAATCTCCAAAATTGAGCAAAATCTGTCAAAGGGCAATAATATTTTTGCTTATATCGATGATATATCCATATTCACACACAAATTAACAACCTTACAAGATGCCACTGACACTTTTACATTCTTCTTAAAGATGAATCATATCATATGCAATAAAAACAAGACAGATCTCATAACCAGTCACTTTTTCAAAAGTGACAAACATAGAAAGAAGCTTATAGTGGAAGATATACTGATACCCCAAAGCCTTTAAGCCAATCCATCAAGTATCTTAGAATATATCTCTCAGGCAAATTATCATCATCCACTACAAAAAGAAAACTTAAAGAGAAATAGAAAATTATACCAAACATATAATGGAACAATGAAGCTGGAATGGATCCATAATAATATAGGTATCTAAATGGATTATTTCAGCTCAACTAGAGTATATTCTATAGATAGCAGTAATCAAGGCCAATGATATACAAAAACTTCAAGCTCTTTTCAATCACCCCATTAAGTATAAACTAGACATAGAAAGAACAATCTCCAACAAAGCTCTATTTTCACAAGCCAGTCTCAATATCATATCCCTTAAAGCACAAAAGGACCAAACTATTGTAAAACTTTTAATATCAATACTCAACAATAATAAAACTCTTCCTCACATAAAAAAAAAGATCTTATTCATACAAATGAACACAGCGATATGGGCTTGCCCAATATGTCAATCCAATCTATTTCCAAATATCAACTCCTGGATACTAGAAGCAGTTTCCACAACCCTCTCATATAAAATTAATATCTACCCTAATAATTGTCCTTTTCAATACAAGGACCATATTTATTAATAAGGCTATACCTACTGATTAACAAACCAATAGCCACTACACTTTCTAAATCCAATGTCAAAAATATCAGACATTTTCTTCAATACAAATCTCTTGAAAAAAACATATGGTCAGAATTTCATACTAAAATCAGCAGAATCTTACCAAGCAAAACCTTACTATAGTTTGATAACTTCAAACCTAACATACCAAATCTAATTGGAAACACTTTCTCTCGCTTAGACCCATATTCCTCATTCTGGGCATTCCTCAACAATGACAAATTTGACTTTTTCAAAAGACACAAAAATATCAAGAATATAGAAACTATAAAGGGAAGGTACTATATCCTCAAAAATAATAATAATAACAATAACTTATATCAACTAATTCCTTGTGCTTACCTGGCACAACTATATATAGTCTCAAAACCTATTTTCATCACCAAGTCAACCTGGCATATCACGTGAAATAATCTTCTCTACCTGTTAAATAATATTAATGAACTCAGATATATGTTTACTCCACAAGCTCTTCAGAGCATCCCAATCATAAACATACCATCCCCCCCTTTACTCACACCCCCAAGTCCTAAAAAGATATCTCTTTACCAATACTCTAATGCTATCGAACTAGAAATTGACAATACCTCAACCCTCTATCCAAATATTTTTCAAATACAAAATAAACTATGGACCATCCTAACAGATCTAATACAATCAATTCCATTGGATTCAAATATCGAGTTTAACCTCAAAAATTCTCTCAATTTTTTAATATCATCATACTCAAACAGAAACATCAAAATCTCTTATAATTACTATAGTAACTATTGTCAAAATCTTTCCAAATCAAAAAACATCTCTCTAATATTCAAAAAATATTCATCTACAATCAACATCACAACAAATAAAACCATAAAAGAGATATCCACACTTTCAATAAGCAACTATAATACATCACATTTTATCAATAACCATGTTAAAACTAGCTGCACCCAGTGGATCAAGTTTATTAACTCATCAATTAACCTTATCACTATCACTACTAGTCAAAACTGTCTTCTCAAATCCATCAACATTCAAGATTTTATTTTACTTAAAGAAGTGAACAAGAAGTACTGGCATACTAACAAATACCTATTTTTGTTGTTATCTGCATTTAGAATCAAAATTCTCTTTAACAGCCTTTCCACCAAAACCAAACTTCATAACAGATATCCTTTACTCTATCTATCACCTAAATGCCCCCGATATGATAACACAATTAAAAATCTAAAACATGTCTTCAAGTGTATAGAGAACAGAGAACTACTTAACAAAAAAATCTCTAAATTTAACAACCTTCTTAAAAAATCCTACAATAACAAAGCCAAAAAAAAATCACTTCACACAAACAAACATCTACAATATAACCATCATACCAACAGATAGCAAAACACTTCTAAATATCTCTTTAGGAATATTCAATCAGATTCTTGAACAAATTCTGAGCAACAAAGCAAAGATCAAAATTATAAATAAGGCTCTAAAAATTCTACACAAAATAAAGAAAGAAAAATCAGTTACTGCTACTACAGCATCACTTACTGGTATCAAATAGAAATCCACAAAAACAACTAAATCATCACTTGATAATCAATCATCAAACCAATCCCATAAACTTCTTAGCACCATATTAACAGTTTCAAATAGACTCTCAAACTCTATTAGCTATTTCATCTTATCTTCAGCAGTAATAGCATCATTTTTGAATAAGTAATTACTATTCGACCCTATTCTGACATACCTAGACACAGACTACAAGTATTATTATTATTATTAAAACTGGCTTATCCCATGCCTTCTCCAGTACTTTATTAATAAAAGATCATATTTAGCAAC
>CAJVPT010001386.1:0-21705 GCA_910592055.1 Acaulospora colombiana | reverse complement strand
TTAATGATTTAAAAATTGTTAAAGTTGAAATTTATAATAAAAACATAGTAAGTGGACTCAAACTTTTGGAAGCAACCATATACTAAAAGAAAAGATATATAATGTATTGATAAATAAATTAACAAATCACCCATCAAGCTCTATTCAAGAAGAAGTTATAATAATAGAGAATATTTCAATAGAGGTTCAACTACCTTTTACAAAATATGAAGAAGAAATATTTATTAAAGAAGTAATAATAAAAAATAGAAAAACAGTAAAACAAGCTAAAGCTAATATAAAAAGGTTAAAAAAAAAACAGTACAAGAAAACTGTTACTGACAATATTTCTTATAGCACAAGAAATAGAATTCAAAGTTCTACAGTAAATCTATTTTTTATCAAATAACAAGACTTAATTAAGATGGATATACTCTAAGCAACATTATTAGGAGAAATCAATGAAAAAAGAATCAAGTATTTTAAAGGAGCACTAAAGATATCTAAGAGAATAAATTCTTTCAAAATTGAATTTATTAATGGCAATCACTAGATTATATTTAGCTTTGATAAAGAAAAGAACATAGCAAGATATTTAGAATTTATTAATAAAAAGAAGAAGAAAATTTTACAATTAAAAAAATAGCTAAAGACAAGAGTATGCAACCAGCTTTCTAGAGGTATGCTCAAAACAAAAAAATTCTTCAAGTTAGAAAACTTCTCCTTACCAAAAAATAAATTTAAATATATCACTTTAGTAGACACAAATCACAAATATAATAAAGTTTTAATAAAACAAGCAATAAAAGAATATAAAAAAATAGTCAATATTTATAAATACTAAATATAATTTCATTAGAAGAGATTTAGAATCCATCTTTATATATATAATAAATATATTAATCTGAATCAAAGTTAAATAATTGAGATAAAATCTAATCAAGTGTGATCTGTAATAGCTTATAAAGAACTAGATAATAAAAAAGTCACTCAAATATTAAAAAAAAAAAAACAATACTTCTTGAGATTTTATGGAATTGATGGAATGTCTACTGAATTAATAAATAAAGTATTAAGTTATATAAAGACCAAAGTCTTTTATATACTAAAAAACAAGACCACCTTGATTTTAAAAAATTATATAGTAGTTTATTTTGAAAATAAAAAAAGATTTGAAAGAGTCACCCCAATAGCAGATTAAAGTTAATAATTAAAGACTAGAATGGAGTGTAAAAAATTACTATAGCAATAGAGTATCAATAACTTTGACCAGTTCAGAAAATCCAGTTACAATAGTCTATAAGAGTGATATACAAAAATATAAAGTCAAAAAGAAGAAAGTAAAGTTTATTTTGAAATAAATGGAAAAAAAATATCAAGAATACAATATAAAACTAATAATCGTCACTAGTCAAGAATTAGTAAACAAATAGCAAAACCTATCTTTTTAGCTACTGATAGCAATAGAAAACCAATAGAAAAAAGAAGAAGTCAAATATCAAATCAAACCATATAAGATTAATCTGAAACTGGACAATGAACCCTCAATAAAAAGTAATTATACAGATAGAGAATAAGATGTGAGACCAAAAAAGAGTTGACCATTACTCAGAAGTTTAAAGTATTATACAGTAGCTAAGCAAGATAATCAAAAGGCATAATAAAAGACTAGACAAGCTGGTAAAAGACTAGACAAGCTAAAAAAAGATCTATTAAAAAGTTGAACCAATTATTTTTGAAAGGCACATCAGTCTAATAATAGAAAAAAGGGAAATATTAGTCAATTATTTTCAATACCAATATGAAGAACAAGGGTAAACCTCAACAAATAAAAACAAAAAACAATAAGAGAATTCAGAATAATCAAGATTCCAATGTCTGTTTATAAGGTAATCAAGATATCGATATATTTTTGCAAATAGAGAGAAAAAAATTTTTAAACAATAATGAAAAAACAAAGCAACTTATAGAAAAAAAACAAGAGAATAATATAAAAAAGCATGTAGTAAGAACAAATATATATAACATTAGAGATATATCTGAAAGATCAAAACAATATACTGTAACCTTATTAAAGAAATTCAAAAACTATGGATAGGTATAGTAGGATTACATGAAACAAAGCTAACTAAAATCAAAACAAAAGAGTCTTTAAAAATCAAAATACCTATAAATACTTCTATAGCATTAATAAGAATACCCTTTTGGAATAGGTATCAATCTTTTAGTTAAGAAAGACTTGAAAAAAATATAATATATATAAAAGAGGTAGATAAATATATAGTAGTTGTCAACTTTTTTATGTGAAGAAACAAAGTTTGCATTATGTAAGTTTATATTCCTTCTAATAAAAAAAGAAGTCAAAAAGTGCAAAAACATATGATAAGCTTTATTAAAGAAAAGTATAAAAACAACTTCCATATAATAGTAATAAAAGATTTCAATGCAGTATATAATTTAACTAAAAATAGAGTATCATTCTCCAAAGCAAGCTTTAAATCTTTCTGGTAATCAAAAATTATATTATTTAATATATTGAATAAGTGAAGATTTATAGATATATAAGTAATGTGAGAAGAAAAAACAAAACTCCAATATGATATAATGTAATAAGTAATAGTTATATAGCTTAACAAGATATTCTATTTTATAGTTTGATAATCAAAGTATAGAAAAAATTACAGATAATAATTATATTATGCTTGTAATAATGCTATATAATATAGGTTTCTTCAAAACAAATACAACAGAAATAGCTAAAATAAAGTCTATCAAAAGAAAAAATAGTGACAAGTATTCAGTAATAATATAACATATAAACTTAATATTAAACTGGATTCATTATTACAAATAGAATCAGAAAATAGTAAATAAAGCTAGTTCAATAAGATTTAGGAAGTGTTCAAAAAACAAATAAGCTAAGTAGCTTACAACAAGCTGACAATAAAAAAATTTGTTTTAACTAAAATATAATATTATAAATATAGCTCAGAATTTATCAAATATAGAAGATCTCTATAACTAATAATATTCTATAAAAAAGCCATAACTACAAAGAATATTAATAGCTTATAGATCTTAAGTACAGCTATTAACAAGCATAATAGAGTATATGAGTCTAATCATAAGATAAAAAACCATTGTATCCAGTATAGTATCTCTAATATTTCTTGAATATAAAGAAGGTCCTTAAAGAAGAAAATAAGTATAAAAGTCAAATGTCTCTTACTAGATAACATTAAAATTTTTAAATTAATAACTATTAAAAAACTATTCACAATTATTCTCACTATTCAAATTATTGATTTATAGCATTTTTTGACTTTTGTCCCTATTAAAGTGAAGAGCTATGAATTTTGTCTCTCAAAAAGGAATATAAATGATCTGCAAAAATTTATATACTAAATATTTTAAGAACTTATTATTACCTAAACATTCTTAAAAAATAATATTCAAGAAGCAATAGAAGGTCTTAAGCTTATGTATCAGAAGCTAGAAAAAAAAAGGTAAGAGATAAAATCAAAACAGTCCTTAAATAAAGATACGAAGATCCAAGAACCAATAATAAATAAATAGTAAACTTTTTAACAAATAAAGAAAGAATAAAAATAATACTGAATAGGATTAAAATCAAGAAAGTTGAATCTGAATATATAACAATCAAGATAGAAAAAGTGAAAAAAGAGATATGAATATATTATAAAGATATTTTCATAGATAAAAAATTTTTAAGTATTTATAATTAGTATTTTTTTTTATATTATTAATATTAAAAATATTATTTAACTTTTTTTAATACTAGAAGTCAAGTTTTTGATTAAAAAGATTATAAATAAGAATAAAAATATAATAGTAATCATTGAAAATATTTATCAAAATGTTTTAAAAATAGACTTTTTTAATTAAAAAATTAAAAAACTTTAGTAATTAAAAAAATTTTTTTATCTTTATTATTATTATCTTTTTTTACAATATCTGCAATTAAATCAAATATAGTTTATAAATTACTATAATTAAATATCATTAAAGATTACATGAATAATATGATATAAATACTCTAAAGTCTAAAGCCTAATAAAAATTGTAAAGTTTAATAATGAGTTTAACATAATCACGTGGAAGATTACCAATAAAATTCGATATATTAATGGTGGTTCAAGGTTTTAGATAATCCGTGGAAACAATAATGGCTTGGTCTTTACAACAAGTTATACGTGGTGTTCAGCTTGCTTGGTTGGGTTCTGTACTTGCTTTCCAAAATCCCCACTTGCACAAGCATAGTTATATGAAGATATTCGGGTATCTTGTTGGAGTTAGCATTATACTATACATTATTACTTCCACTCTTTTTATAATTCCTTTGAAAATTTTGCAACTTCTTGTTTACCTTTTCTCTTTTTTATTTCAATATGACCACCATTTGCTCTCAGAAAATTATAATTTGTGGATTACCAATTATGTACTTAACTTCCCTTTCTTAGGCCTTTTGTTTATGCGGTACATTTATCCACAAATTTTGGATTCATTGTTTATCGAATCACTCCGTTATGTTGATTACATTTATCTTCAAAAACATAAAGGTGAAAAAGAATTACGTCCTCAATATGCACTATCTTTAGAGCGTTATAAATATAGTTATGACTGGACAGAAGTGTATAAATATTTCAAGCGAATGTGGAACCAAATCAAAATAGCCGTGTTACTATATTTTCTGTCACTTTTACCCTTCATAGGGGCACTTGTTTATCCAGTAGCCAGTGCGTATGCATTGATACGTTCTATAGGCTATAAACCTGCTATTACCGTAGGTGTGTTGATGTATATTACTCCGGGAACAAAACCATTTGCCATGGTTTTTCTTGAAACCTTACTTTCTTCGAGAGCTTTGATGCGCGAACTATTAGAGCCTTACTTTGGTAGAATCAATTTCGAAGACAAAGAAAAACGGAAATGGTTCAGAGAAAGGGAAGGAATATTATTTGGCTTTTCCATTGGCTTCTATCCATTAGTAAGACTACCCTTGATCGGAATGTTATTCTATGGTGTGGCACAGGTACTATTCATAATTGACAATCTCTTCCAATTGTATTTACAAAAGCTAACTACGAAAAAAATAAAAAATTCTTTAGGCCGCTGCTGCTTTTGTTCTCATCAAAACCACAGATCCTCCGCCACCTCCACACCTTATTTCTACATACAAGTTAGATTATCATTACAAAGATCCTAGAGAGAAGAAGCATAAAGGACAATGAACATTTGATCAAATAGTACTCTTAATGATTTTAAACACGACTATCTTATTGAATATGTAAAGTTATTTATTTGTTTAATGATGTGCTTTTAAAGAACAATCTGTTCGTGCGCAATTCATTAAGTAAAACTTGTAGATCTTGTAAAATTTGAATGCAAAAAAAAAATAATAAAATTTTAGATTTATAAACTAAATGAAATTTAAGATATAGTATTTTTTTTTAAAAAAAAATCACAACCTTTTTTTCATGAAATAAAACATAATCTATTGCAACCTAACTAGTAAAGTCAAAAGTCAGTTTAAAATTAGGTTTTGCATTACTAGTTTCAAATAATTAATACTTATTTTAAAATGATTTTCTTATTGTAAATATAAAAATATATTAAGTTATTATTGTATTTGAGAATAATTAATATTTTGCTATATTATGAGTTTGGTTTGATATAATTTATTTTTTTTTATTTAATATCAGTAATAAATATAATATTGCTAATTTAAATATTAATTTTTAGATTTTATAAATAAATTTTAATATTTTGATTAATATTTTTGAATTATAATTTTGATTTATTATTATTCAAATAAAAATTCAAATTTTTCAAAAACAAAATTATATTTATAAATATAAAAAACTTTAATATAATTAAGAATAGTAAATCTATAAATCAATAAAATAGTGATTGGCTCTTTATAAATCATATCATAAAATTATTAGATCAAATTCTTTAGGAGACAACTTCTGATATTAATAAATCTATTTTATAATATAATTATAAATTAATTGATACTGTTGAATATAATTGCTAATTAATTAAATAAGATTTTTGATGTAATTATAAAATAATCTATATAAAAATTATAATATAGTTGTATATCTGAAATTAGATAGAATTATCCTAATACAATTACATTATCAGAAAAAAAAACTGATAATCAAAAAAACCTATGGATTAATAGTATAATGGTAATGCTTCCAGATTACAATCACAAGATCTGTAGTTCAATATTACTTAAGGATCAAAATTAAAAGATTGTTTTTTGATCCAATTTATTAGTTATTCTGTGAAAATTATATTCTATTATCTGAAATAAGATCAAAATTAGGTTATATTATATAAAAATAACTCTGATCTTTCATTGATCAGATCTATAATTGTATTATCAAAAGGATTATATAAAGAAAAACTTTTAATCTAATTTTTCATAAATACTGCAAAACTTTCTGTCTTGATAATTTCTAAGACTTCAATTTTTCTAGTTCAAGATATTTTAATTAAATACTTTATTTAATTGAAAATCAGTTAATAAAAACTAATCCAATGCTATAGGTGATAATAAAGAAGACAATATGACTCCTTTTGAAATTTAAGTAAATAATATCTAAGAATATTGAAAAGTGTAATACATCTTGTCAAGTACATATAGAAAAGAACTAACTTAGTAAAATATAAATATTTATAATTTAAGTTCAATTATTTTTTTTTAAATGATGACTCAACCTTGTTTTATTAAAGTTTCAAGTCAGGGTAAATGAATACGTATACAAGAAATAATTACTAATAAAACACTCCTAGAATTGTCTGTGAGGATTAAAAATTTTACGCTACTACTACCACTTTATTTCTGTAAACTGGTTACTCTTTGAGGGCTTCGTCAGTTGAGAACACATTGCCTGTTTCTCAGCTGCTTTCAGTATCTCTATATTATGAAATTCTAACCACTTCAATCTATGGGATGGCTTGTCATCAAAGAGAATTATTCAGATCAATCTAATTCACGTACCAAAAAAGAAGATTTGTCGATTCTTCTAGATTTTCCCTAACTAATGTGCTCAGGTAAGACATATCGTCCCCCAAAAAAAAAATTTTGATCCCCTTATATCTCGCCTGTCATGTAATCCAACTTTGCTATGGGAACTTATATTTCGAATCTTTATCTATTCGATAGAGCTAAAGAAGGAATCTACTTGATAGCCAGGGGTAGGTGACTATAACCATAAAACCTAGTTATAGTATCTTGTGACCTTTACCATGGTCGAACAGACTCTTTCTTGAAGGAACCAATAATATAAATGAAGAGATGTCCTATATCTACCTGTATTCAGACCAATGACTTATGGTGGACCCCAGGTTCTTATGGAGTTGAAGAAATGCATTCAGACACATGAAGTGACCAATGGAAGCTTGTTTACTTTCCTTTACTAATATGAGCTCTATCTGTCCAATCATAGTGTGAGAAACTTTGTACTACTCAAAATTCAGGATCAAATTAAGGTAGGCAAAATTCCCCAGAAAAAATCAAGAACAAGCACTATGAGAAGCCAAACAAATGACAAGAGAGTGGAAAAGTTGTCTCTCATCATTAAGAACTTTTGTGATATTTCTTTATAGTGTGAGATGATGGCACATTAGTTCTTCTTTCTTTCAAAACTTACTTGTCATTGGTAGGAAAGGTTTTTCTTGACTTTTATGATCACTAGAAGTCAAGTTTTTGTTTGAAGGGGATAGTAAGCAAGAGGAGAGGAAGTAGCTGATGACTCTTGAAGTTTCTTCAAATTGATTTAAAAGAGTAGTAAGACTTATTAGCTTAAAAGTATAAAAACTTCTTGTGAATATCTTTTTTGTATTTGGTCAGAGGATCAGCGGAAAGAGTTGAATCAAAATTTTAAATTAATAATTTAAATTCAATACTAACTAGTCTAGTATTATTGTCAATAATTTATATTAACTATTTAATCACTAGTTAGATTTATTTACTCAATAAGTGATAGTAATTCTACTTAGATAAACTATAATAGGTTATTTTTTTTTAACCCTCTATCAAGTTAGTTATATGTATTTTATTAAACATTTGTAAGTTGTACATATTAAATGAAACACTAAAGCTAAATCTCTAACTAACTCACTTATTTTGATTATATTACTTCTCTAAATGCAACTTTAGAAAGGATTTATCACTTTATTAAAGGTTTAGATAAAAACTTTTTCAACTTTTAACATTATTGCCTACAGGTTACTACTACAGATAACTCTTTTGAGCTCTAACAGAGATCAAAACTCAATCACTTTATACCATATTTCATACCATTTAATAGGGTTTCTTTTAATTTCTTGTCTTCAATTCTTTTTTCTTCATATATCAGTTTCTTACTAAATTGATTTTCTATACTTTTGCTCTTTCTTTCCTAATTTCATAGATATAATGGTCTTTTTATCTTAACGTATTTGCAGATTTCTGATTTTTGTTTCTATTCAATTACTTTTTCATATCTTGTATTTCATATTTTCTTTCAAAAATGATTATGATCTTTTTCTTGCATATTCGTTATCCATTTTTTTGCTTCTTTTTTGATTATCTTGCCATAATATATAAACTATAATATGTTATTATTAATTTATATATATATAAAAATATATAATTTATATAAGATAATTGATATTATGCTACTTTTTTTTTTTTATAAGTTAAATAAAACCTGTTTATTATTGTAAAGTCACCACTAACTGTGAAATTAATTACATAGTGTTATATTCTGTACTCTATTTAACTTACATCTATGTTTTTTTTATGGTCTTACATATTAAGTAATAAACCCGTTTTTACGACAAGTGATTGTTACAATCAATTGATTATTACAACCTCCGTCAACACCTATGTGACTTGTTGTTGGAGGAAGTCCAACTACCCACCCCTACATCTATACCCTTTTCCGGCTTTTGCCATTGGGTCAAGGTACAGGACCCCCTTTTTTTTATCTCATCCCGCTTGATATTCTTTTTACAATACCTATTATAGTATGCCTATGAAGTACCCACATGGAGTCTTCAATATCATCTCATCACACCAAAAACCCTTTTTACATGATCTATTATGACCTGCCTATAGAGAGATTACATGAAATCTTGGACAGATCTCAATTGGTAGAGACTTTTCTCAAACTAATGTGCCAGAGCTTCATTAGTACCCAGTTTTTATGTCTAACAGATCTTCAATCTATCTGCAGGAGATTGTGGAACTTTCCATGTATGGCGAGGTGGCTTCAGCACTAAAATTAATTGAGGCATCTTGTAATTTTTGGTTATCTCGTAATCAAACAGAATCTTGGCCTTAAGTGGTGATGATCATCATTATAAGCTGAACAGAATCTTTCTGTACCACCTAGGCTTAGGTGATGTTGCCTCGCAGTGGTATTGAACTCAGAAACAGTATTTGGTGACCTGGGAGTACTACCACTGTGCTATTGACCCATAGGTCTACGTTATGCTATAAATTTTATTATTTATCAATATTAAGTTAATTTTTAACAAAGAGCTCATATCTAATATCAGTTAAAAAAAATTTTTTAAAAAAAAAAAAAGATTTAATAATTAAAAGATAAATATTGAATCAATAATATATTATTAATAAAAGAAATATTAAATTAATTAAAGAAAAATAGGTTTTAGCTTAATATTTAAACTTTTATTTAAGAATTCAAATATATGACTATGTTGCTTTTTATAGACTTAACTATTAAGAGATTTTGATAAAATAAGAAATCTACAAATTATTTCAAAAAACTAAGAAATTTATAAAGAATAAAATAAAAAAAAATTCAATAATCTAATAATCAGATTACTCTTAAATAAAAATAATTTAAAAAAAATTAAGAGAGAATTATATAGTTTTTTAATAAGATAATACTTATATATAGTTAACATTAGTTAAAATTATGTCATTAAGTAGCTGAATTATTGTTAAATTTAATTAATTTAATAATAAAAATATTATTGAATTCTTTTTAATTACTACTACTTAACATATTACTATTTCAGCAATAAAGTGGCGATTAAAAATTCAGTAATTAAAAATTTAACAAACAAAAAATTTGATAATCAAAAATTTATTAATTAAAAATTTAACAATTATAAAAAATTCATTAATAATTTGTCAAATAATTTATTAATAATTTGTTAAAAATTCAACAACTATTCATTAAAAATTCAACAACTATTTATCAAAACTATTCATTAAATATTTATCAATTATTTATTAAAAATTTATTAACTATTCATTAAAAATTAGCAACTATTCATTAAAACTATTTATTAAAAGTTCTTTAACTATTCATTAAAAATTTGATAACTATTTATCTATTATTTAATAAAAATTTATAAAACTTGTAAAAAAAATCATTAATATTTATAAATTATTTAGTATTATTTATTTATTTATTTTTTTTTTTAATTCACAATTATATCACTTTGATGTGTTTTTATTAAGATATTAAAAGATATCAAAATATCTTATAAACTTTCACAAAATAACTAATATGTTATTGTACATTATTAATTAAAGAACTATACTACTTAAAAAATATAAGAAGTCCACTAAATTAGTTTTGACTAAACAAACTAAGTCTAAACTAGATACTTTAAGTCATATTTAGGAACAATATTATACTCTTTTAGTAGCTTGGCATTGTGTTTTTAAGTTAACTAGAGTTATTGTCAACAGTTTGTCACTGTTAATTATTCTGAAAACAATGAATTGCTAAAATATGGCATTGGAAAAAGGAGAAAAATAAAATACAATTCAAAGCTTTTCAAAAGGTTCTTGTTTTATTTCACAGTTTTTTCTTGAAAGAGATTTGCTTAATTAAGATATTCTCTAAGTTTTATAATATTTGAGAAACTTAATTATTCCTAAAAGTAATTTCATGAAAAATATTTGAAAAACTTGATTTTCTATTGATATACAAATTTACTTAATACTACTGGAGTCAGTATCATATTATGGAAGAGTTTACCTAATTGAAATAAATAAATCTTTTCAAGAACTTTGCTTAACTAGAATAGAAGCTTGAAAATCTTAGCTTTTGTTCAAGAAGTCTTTTTATCACTTGAGAAACTTAATAAAGGATAAGAGTCAGATCTGTTTGCTTATCTTTTTTTTTTTTTTTTTAATACTGGCTAAACCTTGTTTTATTTGTATTTACAGTATGTAGCATCATTACATAGAATTTTCTAAGATATACTACCAAGTCTACTACCAAATAAAACTCAATAGAGATAACCTTTCTTCAGAGGAACTCACCTTGCGGCTTGTTGCCATCCCTTTAGTGGAAGCTAACCTGTCAAGGCTGGATTAGTGCTAAAATAAATTTCGAAGATATAAAAATTATCTATTGCATTTGCTATCCATTGTATTAAAAATTCATTGACCAGGTAGGTGAACTGGTCTTTTATTAATTGTTCTCTTTGTGTAAAGAGTGAATCTTCTTCTTTGGTTTCATATCTGAACTTCTTTTTCTTTTGTTTCGTGATACCATTCTGTATTTTCCATTCTTGAAAGGCCTCGTATCTTTTTGTCCATATTTGATGGAGGTATTTAATGATTTTTGTGTAGATTAGAAAGATACAGCTCTTTCTGGTTATTTGGTCTGGAATTATTCTTTTGATGTTACCAGTTAGTTCTTTAAAAAAAACTTCTTTTATACTTGCTATTAGGTATTCCTTATATCTCAGATTAGTGTTGTTTTTTATTTGATCTATGACTTTTAACTTTTGGTTTTGTTCACATGTGTTTCCACACATTCGACTATTGTATTAATAATGAATGTCTCAGTATTTTGTCTGGTCTGTAGGCATATAAAGGGGTGTGTATTGGTTTCAGGTTCTTTGCATATTAGGCAGTCCTTGTTTTGATATAGTGATGGAGCTCTTGTGTATAGTTTGCTTTTGATCGGTAGCTCCTCATTTCATATGCTGAGGCAGAATTTTCTTAACTTTTGGTCCTCCCAGGATGTGTGGTGATCGCTCATTTTGGTGAGTTGCAGGTATGTTGTAGTTGTGTGCCAGTCTGTTTCTTTGATGATTTTATTACTGAAGTTGCATCTTGTTCTGTTTAAGAGTTTCTATTTACGAGATGTATGGCACTTGTGAGCTTTTTTGTGATCATTTTAATGGGAACTTTAGTGGGAATGTTGTTTCATTGGGGGATTATTCTGATACTTTGGTTATGTATAGTATTACTACTATCTCAATTTCTTTTTTCCCTGGTGTTATATCTTTTCATGGGTGTATCTGTGCTAATTTATCAGCTGTTTCATTGTGTTCAATCCTTGAGTGGCCCTTGACTTTGAATAATAATAATTTTATTTTATTTTCTTTGCACCATTCAGAGATTTGTAATAGTAGATTGTAGTTCTTTTGTGTTTTTACGGTCTTTTCAGTGCTTTTTTTTTGTGTTTTTAAAATCCCGTTGATTGCTGCTTGGCTGTCAGTATACAGTATATATTTGCAGTGCTATGTTCAGGTAGGGTAGTGAGGGTTGTTAGAATAGCTGCTATTTCTGCCCTGGTAGATGAGGGTGCCAGGTTATTTGTCCTTGGAAAGTGTATGTCTTCTGATCTGGAGTATTGATAATCCATCCCAATCCCATATAATTTCTATTTCTGATTTTTGGTTAAGGAGCCATCTGTGTAAATGTCAAAGATTGCATAGTTGCTTAATTCCTCTTTAATCATTTTTAGAGCATCTAGGCTGTCTGTTAAGTCTTTTATTATTTTGGTTAACTTTGCTAGGCTTCTTTGCAACCTAGTTTGAACTATAATTTTGGTTTCAACTTGTTATGGATTTGTATTGTCTTGTGTAGTATGTTCCAGGAAAGTGGTGGTCAGGGAGTTGGGAGATATCCTATTTCTCCAATAGAGTTCTCTGTTTGTAGTATCGATTTTGTTTGTTGAGATTTTGCTTTTTTGGACTGGTATGGTAATTGAACATTGTTTTATGATTGTAAAGCTGCATTCGTTAATATTGTCTTCAAGTAAGTTGATGTTGCAACTGGGGCATGCCTCCAAGGGGGAGCTTTCTGGTTCCTGGGTGTAATGTTTGTATTGTGTTATGTGTTGATCAATTCTTCATTGTTTTTTCCCAATGACTGCATTGCCTTCCTTAGTAGTATAGATCCAATGCAGTTTAGTGGTTGAGGTTTCTGATGTAGGGGCTCCTTGTTTAAATATGTTTAAAGAGATATTCTGAGGGTTAGGGATTTTTTTTCTTTCGATTAGATTCTCTAGCTTTTTGTTGATAGTGTTGAACCAGTTGGGTGTTGGGCCCAGGATTACTTTTTTCCCCATTCTGATAATTTGGTACCAATCCAGGGGCTTGGTCTTGCTTCTGTTTAGTATTTGACCAATGAACATGAGATTGTGCTTTTTTAAATCCTGACGATGTTTGGAATAGAAAGCTTTGCTCATAATTCTTTCTATTGGTGTGTCGACTTCTTTTATGAGTGTCAGGTTGTCTATATTTGGGATGAATGAGAAGCTGAAGCTATGTCTTCTCAAATGCCTGATAATGTCATGTGTAAGGTTCTTTTCTAAGTTCATTAGCAGATGTTCAGTTTGTTAATGATGGGTTGTGTTGATCAGAAGTTGTTTTAAATAGACTGTAGTCTGGCCTTTGCTATATCACCTGCTTTATTCTATTTATTAATTCTGTCACACCAGTTGGTAGAATATAGAAGTAGTTATCTATCTCAGAGGTAAATTATGTTGTATTCGTATTTGTTGAAGAGAATATTGTTTGGGGCTGTTTTAGCAAGGCCTAGCTTGTGTTTGAAGGTAGATGTGATACTACTTATGAGCAAGTTACACATCTTTTCAAAAAGCATCATGTCATTGCAAAGGTATTCTGTACTGGGAATTAGTACATGATTGATTACATATTGCATTTGTTTATCGGTTAGATTTTTCATTCCAAGCAGGGATTTGGTTTTCCTAAATTTCTGTTGAATAAGGGTTTTTTGATAATCTTTTCTACCAAAACTGTCGTGCCATATTCTTAAGATCCTAACAGGTGTTCCTGGATGGCAGCCATGTATTGTATGGTTTTTCATTGTTATACTCTGTTCAAAGTTACTGTCATGTCTATTTATGATGAGAAGATAAGACTTTTGAGGGTTGATTCTTATATCATTTAGGTAATAGAATTCCTTAGCTTTTCTTATGATTTTTGCATTTCCTCCCTGTTGTTTATTATCCGGATAGTATTATCCATATATATGCTGACAATGGTGGACACCTTTTTTTGTAATCATCTTTTTCTGATTTCTCTGCACATTTTTGTGGTGATGGTGTAGCCAGAGAAGTTTTTGGCAATGTGGGAGATTAGGGGGTCATAGAAGATATGCCATAGTAGGGGGGAGATTGTGTTGCCCTGATCAATATTATTTTCAACCTCATATTCTTTTGTGGGTCTATGACATGTTAAAACTATGTTCTGTCTTTGGTTGAGTATATTTTGGAGTATGTTTATTATTTTTGTTGGGATCTTGATTCGTTTGAGAGCCTTGGTAAGCATTTTCAGGTTCACAAAATTAAAGGCTTTTGACAGGTCTTGACTAAGAATCCATGCCTGTTTTTTTGTTTCTTTAGCGTATTCAATAATGTTGTTAATAATGTATATGGATTCTTGTGTGCTGTTTCCTGGAAGTGCTACCCAGTTAAATTTTAATAAGATTATGTTTTCTTTTAGGCACTGAGCTATTCTGTCAGTAATAATTTTGGTAAAGATTTTCTTTTCAGCATTTATGAAAGTAATGGGTCTTGTAATATTCAGGTTGTGTTGCCATCTTTGGGTTTGGATATAGAATAGATACTGCCTTTGCTCCATTCTATAGGGGTTGAACCTTCATTGATGATGTGGTTGAATAGATTTCTTATTTCCTTCAAGGCCTTTTCACCCAGTTTTTGAAGGCCAGATATGGGATTTGATTTCTTTCTAGTGCTAATTTGCTACTTCTATCTTTAATTGCTTTCCTTAATTCGTTTTTCAATATATCTGTGGTGGTTGAGTGATACCATTTGGAGTTGATAGATCTTTAGGAGTGTATTCCTGTTCCCATATTGAGTATTTCGCTAGTTGTTTTGTGTCTCTGGTAGGCATCCATTGTTTGAAGTGTTTCCTGACCCTTGTTTTGATTTCTTTTGATTCAGTTATTATGTTAGTTTCTTCTTTCTCAATGATTAGTTTGTCTAGAATGATGGCTCTATGAGGCCTGTCCATGATACCGTTTATCATTGCTCTTTTGTTGATTGCCAAGAAAAGTTGTTGACTTGTTGTTCTCTATTTGATTACTTGGTTTTGTTTTCTGTGGATTATAGCCTGGGCAATGACTTTGTGTACTTATATAGTTTTTTGTAAGTGGGTAATCCATTGTTGGATGAAGTTGTTAGGGTAGTCTTTTTGTATGCTATGTAGCTGTTGTTGGACCTCTGCATCTATCTCCTTGGGAAGCTTTGGTATTTTAGGCATGGACTTGTTGCCTTTTTGTATTATTTTTAGTTTGTTTCGGATGGTCTGCATAGTAATTAGGGGATCTTTTATTTGGCATGCTTCTTCTTGTATCCTTTTTCTTCAATGTGATTTTTTTTTTGGAATGTGTAGTTTGATAGCTTTGAGGATATGGTTATTTCTATTTGAGGGCCGGAAGATCTGTTTGATATGCTGCAAGTTTCAGGGCCAGCCTTATCCCATGCTGGATTAGGGACACCGTTGAGGTCTTCTAATACTAAAAGATGTCAATTTTTTTGTATAGCTTCTCTAATCCATTGTTTTAATTTGTTGAGAGTTTCTAGTCATCTGTTGTCTCCGTGGTTTACATGGAAGTATACTCCTATGATTCTGAGTTTTTGTTTCTTTGGAAAGGTCAGATCGACATGGATGAGTCTTCCTTGCCATGTATTGTGATTGTACATGTGAATGGCTATATCTTTGTTGATCATTGGATTTAGGTCTTGTTTGATCATTTGTTCATCATTATGTGACCATATGATATGATATAGTTGATGTTTTCAGTATTTGGATTGGTAATGGTTTCCATTGGTTTCTGTTGTGACTATTATGTCCCATTTTATTGTGGTACACTATTTGAACTATGTTTCTCTTTTGTGCTTGTTGACAAGGCCCTGTATATTGTAGGTGGTTGTTGTCCATATGTTGTTTGTTGTGATATGTGGTGGAATATTAGTGTAAGATAGAGGATTTGTGTTGAGCTGATTTGTGTTTTCTGATTTATTGTTATTATTTTTCATTTTTTCTATTCTTAATGTCAAAGAAAAAGTAGTATTATAATTATTTATATTTTCAGGATCTTGTCATTGATAGTTAGGTAAAGCATTGGGGAATGTGTTCGTGTTTAAAGTATTGATGAGGACATTGAACATTTTGTCCATATTTTGATCCAAGTGATGCATTGTTAAATGAATTCATTGTTGTTGTAGTTGGATGTCTTGCAGGTTTTTAGAAGTTTCTTTTGTATTTTCTGTGAGATTGTTTTCATCCGGATAGAGGGCTTGGTCTTCCTCCATTTGCTCCATGTATTCTTCATTATAGCTTTCCAAGTTTACAATTCGCTCATCTAAGTCAGTAATTTTTTCTTTAATTTCTTTAATTATTTGTCTAATTGTTTCGAGAATGCTGAAGACTTTTTTCATGATATTTGTTTCTGTGGAAAAGTTGGTTTGGTCCTCCTCCTTCTCTTTTTGTCTTTGCACTTATCTTGCAGCTGCTGCATATGAGCCAGGTCGGGTTCTCCTGTTTGGATGCTTGTTTCTTATAAGATTTCTAATTGCTTTGGTGTGTGCTGGTTTGTATTTATTGTATAGTTTACCGAAGCATTTGGCCTGTTCTAAGCAGTATTGATTTTATTATGTACGTCTCTCCTTGGAGGGACAATTTATCACCAGGTATTTGGCACTGCTACAAATACTGCACAGTTTGATATTGATTGATTTCCATTCGACCATGGTTTTTTCCAGGTAAAAGCTTCCCTCAATAGGTATCCCTTGTTTCTTCACTATCAAAGCTAATCATAGTGAATCTTTTCCTTCTATAGGAGAGATATCTAGGGATATAGCATGTCTTAGCTTTGATTTGTTTGCCGATATGTCTTAAGTCGAAGGCTGTAGTATTAGGAGGAAGATTGGTAAGTTTAGCTGCTATTGCTCCTCTTTTTTTTATTTGTTCAACATTCCATAGTGTGTCAAAGACCCTGACTGAATCTGATCTTAATGGTACACTTTATTTGTTAATGATTGACTGTTTGCTATCTTGATTTTCAAAGGTGATTGTAGCAGTTTGCCACATTTGTTGTGTTGTCATTGTAATGTTAGTGATCTCTTCATATTTGACAAAGGTCTATCACACTTCAATAAATTTGATGTCCAGGAGATGTCCTACATAACGATACTATTTTTCTTTTTTTGGAAAGAAGTTGTACTTTCCATGAGTTCCAGGTGCATGTTGTTTGTATCTGGCAAGATAAGGTTGTATGTCTCGTTTGTTACTTGTTTGTCACCAAAAATGGTGATTATGTACTTATTTTTTCTTTTCCCTTCGTTGAAGACTGACATTAGTCCCACTAAGGAGTTCAAGTTTTTTATCAAAAATGAAATCTTTTGACTGGTGGTTCTTCCAGGAATTTCACTTGCTTTGATTCCTGTTTTGGCTTTTTTTCTGTTGAATTTGACTTTTCTATCAAATAGAGATTTGGGACGTGGTCTGCCGTACTGGTTAGTTTTGGTATTGTGTCTGGAAACGGTTTGCTATTCTACTTCCTGTGTAATAGTGTTTTGGAAAGGGTTTCCTTCTAGTTTGTCTTCAATTTCCATCTCTGTAACTGCCTCTTCAGAGTGTTCTTGGTGGCTGAGAGTTGTGTTTTGGTCATAGGGATTGTTTTCTGTACTGTTTTGATATGACGAGGTTGCAATAATAGATGTGTTGGTTGAAAGTTCTTTTTCCACTTGCTTGCTTTAGGAAGTATTGTCTGTTGCACTTTTTACTTGCTTGGTATTGTTGGAGTCTTGGAAAATATTTTGTTGTACTTTATTGCAGGTTGTGAGCTGTTTTAAAGGTTCATTTTCCTTTCTTACAGCTACTTTTCCTTTGTTTTTGTGTTTTTCTTCATGTTATCTGTGTTTCATTCTGTGCACATCTTTTTCGTGTTACTCTTTGCCAAAAGATTTTTGTTGTAGTTGGGTCGCCCTGAGGTATATTATTTTCTGGTTCTCTATGAGAACTCATCTCTTCTGTTCACTTTCTTTCTTTTTCTCAAAATTACCAAAAAAGGAAATTTTTAAGAAAAAAAGGATCTGCATCTGTTTGCCTATCTATTACTCATCATTTGATATTATAATTGTTTTTTAAAGATTGAACATACACAATTGAAAAGGACATTTTTTCTAGAACTTTCTTTCCTATATCACCAATAATATAATGAAACATGTAAATATGACCAATAGGGGCTTGTTTATATTTCAAAAACTGATATGTTTCATATTAACCAATCACTTTTGATGAAAATTTGTATTACCCAAAATTCAGGGTCAAACTAAAATAAGCAAAATTTCTCAGAAAACTATGAAATGGAAGCTCTAAGAGGGCCAAGATAGTTTAAAAGAAAGAAAATAAGTCTTTTAATCACAATAAATCTCTATAAACCTTTCACTTCAAAGGTTAAAAAGATCTTCTTATATTTTTCAATCAATTCTTCTTCCTTTGAAAACTTTCTTATTATTGGTATCAAAAGTGTTGCTTTACTTTTCGTGATTACTAGAAGTCAAGTTTTTGAGTGAAGAGATTTGTAGATAATAAAGGAAGAGTAATAGTGACTCTTGAAGAAATACTTAAAGTTGTTTTAAGAAAGATATTACAGTTGTATCCATAACAAAAATATATATGGTCTCAAAAGTATCTGGGAAATATAATTGAAAAACTATATATCAACATTATTCTGCTAGCTTAACAATAATGAAAACCTTTGATATGGTTACTATAATCTAGTTGAAACAGAGCCAAATAAAAAGTTGAAAACCTGAAAATATCTTATATAATCCTGTGGACTCACACAAAATTATTAAAGAAAACCTGGCAACTGTAATATTGGCCCTAACCAAAGACTTATAAATTACCTTTCAAAGTTAGAAATAGAAGGAAACCTTTAATTATCAAGAAGATATCTTATTTTTTTTTTTTTTTTTTTTTTTTTTTTTTAATGGACTTATGCCTAACTTTATTGAATCCCAAATTACAAGTTTACATTGTGCAAAGCATGAATACATTGATGTATATTCGGGGAGGATAAAGATAATGATAAGCTAAAGTAATTCTAAAGCTACTTCGAGGCTTATTGCCCTTCTTTTTACAAAGAAAACCAACATTTCTAGAGTGTGCTGGTGTTATAAATGAAAAATAAAAAAAAATGAAGAAAAAATAGACAGTCATGTGAAATGTATTGGTTCTGTTTCTTAGTCCATGCCTGTCTTGTTCTAATTTCTCGTGAGAAGGCCTGAGGAAACTTTTACTAAGTCTTTACGGAGATAAGATGAAGACCCCAGAGAAAACTATACAGTTTTAAGGCTTATGGGGAGGGAGTAGCCAGGAAGGCCCAGGTAATATATTGGTGTTCACATGATTGACTTGAAAGTCTCCCAGTATATCATCAATTAAACCCATTTCTATCTAAATATGGATATACTTACCCATCTGTGCATCTTATTTTAGATTTAATTCCTTATATAAAAGACAGCACCTAGTCTTACAGTTGACATATTCTGCTGGTGACCATTAATACTAATGATCGACAAGGATCTTCTAGACATTCCAGCCAGCTTGCACATCACTACTGACATTTTCGGACTCGAGTTTCGATTGATGTAGCGGTGTTAACCTTCCAGTATTCCAGCTTAAGATTTTTTGAAGATAGGACGAAAACTTCCTGAGTTACTTTGCACATGAGCTTTATCACTGAGTATCCTAAGTGGTTTCCTGCTTTCTCTGATTTAGACTTTCTGGGCAGTAGAGGTTGGAACCTACCTGACATACAATCAGGAATAGGAGGCTTTAATCTTTAAAAGGAAGCAATCTAGTATCTTGTGACCTTTACCATGATCAGACAGACTCTTTTCTGTATCCAATAATGTGTCAGTGTCATGTTATGTATCCACCTGCACCAGACAAAATGACTTATGATAGACTTCAGGTTCTTATGGAGCTGAGGAAATGCATTCAGACACGTGAGGTGGCCAATAGAAGCTTGTTTATCAATCTTGTCCAACATGTTTTGTGTCAACCAATTAGAGTTGGCGAGATCTGTGCTACCTGAAATTTCAGAGTCAAGCTGGGGTAGGCAAAATTTCCCAGAAAACCGTAAAAAAGGTAGCTCTGAGAGGCCACAACAGCATTCAAAGAATAGGAAAATAAGTTCCTTGACTGGTTTTTAACCTCTATTATCTCCACTATAACTAAGAGGAGGAAGGTACTTCACTATTGGTCCTTTTCCCTTTAGGAACTTTCTTGCCATAGGTAATAAAGGTAGAAGCTGAACTTTGCAAGCCACAAGAGTTCAGTTTGTTCAAAAGAGATTGTAGACAAGAGGGAGAGGAGGTGAGAGAGTTCTGAGGGAACTCTTTGAGTTGGTTTAAGGAAAGTAGTAAGACTTTATTAGCATAGAAGTATCAAAACTTCTTGCGAACATCTTTTTTATGTATGGTCAGAGGATTAACGAAAAGAGTTGTATTTTATATTACTTGAATCATTTTTTTTTTAATTATATTAAGGAATTTATTATCAATATATTGTTAAAATAGATCTTCTTGCTTTTTTTTTTTCCAGTTGTCAGAGATAAATTATATATTAAATCAAAACTAGTTTCTTGTGAAATAGTATCTTATTTATTTCTAGAATACTTATGAAGATACTATTAGATATTATACAGGTTTCTGAAACTGGTGCTCTTTCTTCATTCTGAATAATAGGTTATTTTTGTCTGACTATTTGCTGTGTAACCCATAGCATGTTTTTTTTTTTTTGTATGCCTATAGCCAGGCTAGATCGACTGTTTATTAATCAAATGAAGACAAAAGTACATTTTTATTCAAGCAGTATGATACATACTACAGCTAAACTATTATTCTAATCTAACTAACTCGTCGTAAGCATAAAAACCTTTAAGTTTGACCTTGAGAACAATATTTCGCTCCACAGTGTCTTTGGGTAAAGACTCTCCTAGTTCACTATATCATTATTAGCAGGTTGTCACTGCCATATATTTGACCAAGCCACTGGATTACAGGAAACTACAAAAAGATGGGTTGAAAAAAAGGGAAGAGGGAATATCTAAAAATATCTAAGTAGACAAAAAAAAATAAAAAAGTAAAAATGTAAAAAAATATTTCCAGCTTCCTCCAAAGACCTGCTTCTCAAGACTTTTTCTCAATAAGAAATACCCGATTGGGATATTCTTTCTTTTCCTGACCGTCTGAGGAACTTATCCATTCTTAATCTTGATTTCCTTCTTGTGTACCGTCTGAGGAGACTTATCACCTAGTGGGAGCCTTTACTTCCAGGACACACTTGGTCCCAACCTTCTTTAGGCAGTGATTTTTTATCCACCTGCGGTAGACAGATGACTTATGATGGACCCCAGGTTCT
>CAJVPT010001385.1:0-21709 GCA_910592055.1 Acaulospora colombiana | reverse complement strand
ATAATTTAGTTAATTGAATTTGTAATTTTTTAATAAATTTCGTGAAATTTGAATTTTTTGCCGCAGTAATTTTTTTGTCGAATTTTTTTTCTGCAATAATTTTTTTGCCAAATTTTTTGTCACAGTAATTTTTTTGTCGAATTTTTTGCCGCAGTATCAATTTTTTTGCCGAATTTTTTGCCACAATATCAATTTTTTTTTGCCGAATTTTTTGCTGCAGTACCAATTTTTTTGCCAAATTTTTTGCCACAGTATCAATTTTTTTGTCGAATTTTTTACCACAAAATTTTTTTTTGCCGCAATATTGCCGGATTTTGTACTGAATTTTTTTTTCGCAGAATGCTAATATTTTTTTGCCGATTTTTTGCCAATATTTTTAATGCTGAGTGGCAGCAATCATAAATAATTCGTCAATATTTTTATTATTAAATTTTGCCAAATTCGGTAATAATTCGGCAGCCGAATGACATAATTTCGACTAGTGTATGCAACTCATACAAGGGAAAGAAACTTTTGTTTTAGTTCACACTATCCTGCTTTTGGCAGAATGTACTTATTGTTAATGCATTCAGAGTGGTAATATTGGTATGGTTTCTCAATGCTACTTTGTGATAGTTTCCAGCAATATCCATTTGCCAGTTCGTTGATTATTTCAGGTGATATTATAAACTCCCAATTCGATAACTGGTACCATTCAATTTAACTTTACCTAAGGTTGCCTCAGTACTGCGGAAAACTCTTCTATATCCCTTTAATGAAATTACTCTCCAGCTAGATTCCAGCTATATATGGGAGTGAACTACTCTTGCTGAGCAGGAAGAAAAAATTCTTTAGGATGGTCATCTGCACAGTCAATTTGGTAAGGGAGTTGGTGAAAGAGAACTCCTCTTGATATGGGTCGGGGCAATTGTTACATTTTCCAAAGTGGGAGGGATACTATCTTTAAGGAAGAAAGGGTTGGGGATAGTGACATATATATAACTGTGTAGGTCGATCCAAAGCAGTATGTTCTACCTTGCCATGGACCCTTTTTACCCCGATGCAGTAAAGTCGAGAGATATTTGCTAGGCCTCTGTGTCTTAAGAGTTGAGCTAAACAATTTTCTATCTTAAGGCTTCCTTCTCTTTCAAGTTGATTGAACTAATGGTTGCAGTTTCAAAAATCAGGTTCAGATGGTGACAGTTCATAGAATATATCCATTGAATTAAGTTGATAGTCGTGACGAGAGCAACACCTGATTTCAAGGATGATGATATGAAGGGAGACACGTGTGAAAACATGTATATTGTCTTGTTTACTTCCAGCTACTGTATGACGTTATCCAACTCCAGCCCTCCAGTCAATGAAATTTCAGTAGGTCCGGTATAACCAAAATTTCAGGATCAGAGGGAATAGACAAAATTTCCAGAAAAGCTGAAAAATTAATTACACACAAAAGAAGGCTTGAGGTCTAGTGAATTTCTTGAGAGGACAAGACCACTGTGCATAGTTTAGCCTTTGGTGATATGCTTCTTCTCTGAACTTGCCTGTCCTAACTATGGGGGGAAGGAGGGGAGTCTTCAATCAAAAGTCTTCTCTCTAAAGAACCTTTCTTGCCATTGGGAGCTTAGATATACCTCAGTCACTTTTGCTCAAAAATTTATACTTGAGGCAAACAAAAGGTAGAAAAGGAGGTAAACGTGGGTGGAAGGTGCTATGCAGTATATTTACATAATGTGAAATGAAGATGGGGCAGCTGTGTTAGTGCAAAAAATAAAAGATTTTTGACGAATGCTGCTTTGGAGAAGTGGTTCAGAGGATTAGCGGAGAGAGTTTTTTGTAAAAAACATTATAATTAATTAAGATTCCTATTATTAATTAAAATTTTTCAATCATTATAAGGTAAAAAGATTATTGAAAAATTTAATTTTTTGAATAATAGAAGATATTTATCAGTAAAATTTCTTTAATTAGATATAATTGTTAAAAGATATTATATTAAAACAACACGGCTCAATCTTTACTAAGTTATATAAAAACTTGAGTTTATCATAAGTCACTTGTCTATTGTAAATAAATACAAAATTATTATTTAAAGAAAATTAGGATTAAATAAATTATTGGAAGTAAAGGTTTTCACTAAATAATAAGTTTTCTCAAATAGTATATAAAAAGAAAATCAAGAACAAGAATAAATAAGTTTCTTAGATGTTTAAAAAAAGAAAAGATATTTTAATTAAATATTTTTTATTGAAAAAAATCTTATGAAATAGGTTTTTGAAAAAAGCTGAAGAATTTTATTTTTATTTTTATTTTTTTTTCATTTTCTTATAGCACACTTATACATTTTTAAATATTTCTTTTTCCTTTATTTCAATCCATCCCTTTGTAATTTTCTATATTCCAGTGATTTGATAGGACATTTGACAATAACAACCTGCTAGCAATGATGTAATAGATTAAGAGGGTATTCATCAAAAGATCATTGTGGAGTAAAATGTTGTTTCCAATGTAAACTTAGAAGCTATTATTGCTTGTGACAAGTTTGTTAGATTTGATAGAAATGTTTAGTTGTAGTATGTATCATGCTGCTCGAGTGAAAATGTACTTATGCTTTCAATTGATTAATAAATTACAATCTAGCCTGGCTACGAGTATTACAAAAAAAAAAAAAAAAAAGAAATTTTTTTGAAAATCGTAAAATTCTTTTGTGAACCACCGTATAAGAATTCAATTGTTTTATTACATGATTTTTATCGAACATCATTTTGTGTGGACACTATACATGAAAAAAAAAACATACCTTTTCTATACAAAATAAATTATTCAATTGTTTCAGTTTTGCAGATATAAAGATAATTCGTGACATATCTTATCATAAATGTTCATTATATTTATCATACAAACTGTCCGGCGCCGGTATTAAAACTTCAATAACTAATTTATCGAGATGTTCACCAAATGTCACTTCCAGGTTAATGATGTCTTTTCCACCTGCCCTCTCTAATTCTTCGCTAGGTCGATAGATTAGGGTGTTCAACACCGCATTAACATCCTTCTTCTTTGGATTATTAATTGTTATAGATGTCTCACTCCAACCACCGCCGTTTGAACTAAACGACAGTTTCCCTTGAGCAGCTTTAGCGACAATGATTGATTTAGATGCAATTGCAGGACCGCCACGCACGAAAATAACGTTCAATCCTTGAAAATTTCCATCCAAAGAGCCAGCATAATAATCCACATTCTTGTTGGTTGTCGTTGAAATAAATCGATATTTTTCGGGTCCCTCAAGAGCAAATGGATATGAAAACCGGTGATTTTGGAAATCTGGCTTCCCGTTTCCCACCAATGGCGCTGGTGCATGTGGTATATTTAAAGAAAACTTTTTCATAACTGAACTAATCACACTACCTTCCTCTATCACTTTCGAATTCGTCACCTTTCCAAACAAATGAATGTTCCATGAACTCTTTTCAATTTTGTATAGTTTTTGATCTGCAGTCAAATCCGGACTTAAAAGTTCGCTTATTCCAAGGTGACCTCGCGGATAAAGGACCTTCCCAGGAAGTATGGTGAGTCCATGCTTCTCCAGAGCATCCCGATATTCTTTCACATACGTCGTGATTGCACGGGGGCCTACACAGTTGAAGCATGAAGCAGTGTATGACGGGGAAAACGCGCGTTCGCCTATTTCTCGGAACATTGACCAACCTTTACGGAAACGCATAACCCCAGGTGCAAGATAAATGCCTCTCTCGAGTGTCCATTCGAGATCAAGGGAAACATCGGAAGTGTCTGAGCCAATGAATTCTATTCTTGTGTCTGGAGGCGCGCGTATCCAAAGTGCATCCATGTCCATATACATGCCACCATATTTATAAAGGAGCAAATAGCGCATATAATCGGTGATGTGGGAGAAGAAGAATTGCGTATTCTCCCATCTGTTCCAGTCCTGAAGCCATTTTTTGGAATTTGGACCGAGAAACCATTGCCTATCCAATAGTAGCCCTTTATTAAACTTAATAACATATATTTGATATCCTTGCTTTTTATATACGGCAAAGAAATCGTCGGGTAAAGTGGTTGTGAGAACAAAAACTATAGCGTTTGGAGTGTGCACCCAGATAAGCTCGATTGTTTTGTAATGACGTTCCTGAAAAGTGGATGAATCTGTCGTCCAGCACAACCAATGTAACAAATACCATCGATCTGTCAAAGAATAGATAGACGAATGCTGAGAGAGAAGTCCGGGTATTATCCATTCGTCTTCTTTACTTCCCATGGTGATGTTCAGGGGTTCGTCAAATACTTTGGTGGGAGTCTTTGAGTCCCAGAGTGCAAATTTCTGCTGATGCAATAAAGTGATCCCTTTAACATCATCGCAATCAAAGTTCCAGTCTCTCCAATGGTTTTCCCTACCCCAACAAGGATAGCATAACGCGCAGAATCGTTGCTTAAATCCTTCGCACAACCGCCTGTTGTTAATGATATTTTCATACATTTCCCTCATACTTCGATCCTTCTCGTATGAATCGCTAAAATGTTTTGCGATCATGTCATCCTCGCAGACATCTGCCTGTTGTATGCGTCTATCGTGTATGAGTTTAATATTATAGGGGAAGAGCCATACCCCTAGATTTTGATCCTCGTTTCTCGTGAAGAGTCTAGGGGCATTAGTGACAACGAGAGAAACTATATCACGAGACAAAATATAAAGCGCTCCGGCAGTAAATGGCGGAAATAACGGTAATTTATAATCGAGAGCCGAATTTTTATTAGCGACATTGTGAATTGGTGGGATGTTCCTGTTATAACAGCAAAAGATGAATGCGATAAGTCCAGAGCATAGTAACAACGACGATAACGGGAATTGAGGCTATAATAAAAAAAGGACATGCCAATATCCAAGACCACGCCAATAGTATCTTTTCCCTGGTCCCAACTCCTCTAATTCCTTAGAGATGATGTCCATGCGTACAAAGAAGTCATCATTCGTTTTTATAATGTAATTGAAGTCATATTTATTCGCCCATTCGAAAGCCTTGTAAACCTTGCGACTGAGATCACTATAAAGGTCCGAATTTGGAACAATGATGATGTCACCGTATTTTTCCGATTCTTCAAGTATCTTCTGGCCCATGCTCGCTTGAACCTTTGGGGAAGGGGAGTCACCAAGAACAAATCTATAAGCGACAGAAATTTTCTCGGAATTTGAAGGAATCAATCGGACCGAAGTATCACGGAAATCCATCCTTCTCAGATATCCACTTTCTGTCCAGGATGATACCACGATCATAATTATTTTGACTTCGGAATCCGGTCGAAATTCGCTGAGAGTTATATTGTAGTTTAACTTGTAATTGGTGGACTCGAGATTGGCGGCATAACGATATTTCGATTGTTGTTCCAACAAGCATACCATGGTGAAGAAAGCGATAATCGCCAAAGGGATGACTATATATCTCAATATATCTTTCCACGTCGTTTGCCATGTTGCGTCGGGGTTATCGACTTTTTGATATTTCACCGGGGACGTGAAAAGCCATTGTATGGCATTACTGAAAGCCAAGACAATGCTACACACTACCCAGGCCATCACTGGCTCATCGGAGCCGTAGTATGAAACGACAAATGCTGTGACGACCCAATTGATGGCTTGCAAAGAAATTAGGCGGATAATGGCACTGCTGACTTCATAATGAAAAATCCATCTGCGCATCAGTCCATCAGCTAACCAATAACTCCAAAGACCGGCTAATAGACACTAAAAATGTGTAACCGAAATAATGAGTTTCTAATTCTATTGCCAAAGGAACATACCTCGATGCATTATCGAGGAAAATTTAGTTAGTCCGAATTTTTTCAAAAAAATAATAATAATAAGTAAAAAAGGGAATAGTAAAGAGACAATTGACTGAATTCTTTGCTGATGACCGACAAATAATCTATGAACCGACAGCATTGGTGTGTAACAATTTTCCTTCTCGAACTACCTATCACGATTCTGGCTATTGGCTATTAGGTAGTATAAGTAAGACCACTTACCCATATGGCACCTAGCCAATAGTCCAAGTCGGTGCATTTCGATTCCATCAGGGTGTCCGCGTCATCCAAAGTAATATGATTTGCTGCAAGGATGAAAGAAACAAAGCAGTAACTGGCAGGTACTAGACTAAGCCCTCTAAGTAAGGCAAGCGGTAAATGAAGTTTTCGAGGTACCTTCGGACGACTTCTAAAGGATGGTAAGTGCGACTGCTTTAACAGAAAAAGAAAGAAAGATTAGCACCTCCACGGACATCACTAGATCAATGAAAAAATTAAAGATCTATCATGACTTTTTATGCATCTTTCCCAGGAGTGTGCGTACCACTACCATATTGGAAAATATAACCGATGAATATTTTCGAGCGTCGCGTTCAATTAAACAACGTATCTGCCGACAGGGTGTATGCCAGTGAGAAGTTTTAAATTCGTGGAGACGGTGGGCTTGAAATAAGTAACTCGATGAATGATGAAAAAAAAATCTCGCAAAATTGAAATTCTGAAAGGAGGTTCGCATTGAATGAACAGCTTCGACTCCATGCGCACGTATTTATCGTCGAGATCGAAGTTACACGGAAATTTTCATGTGACAATTATACGTCTTGTTATATGGTAACACAAATAATTTTCCAAGATCTATAAGTGAAAAATTTTTTACGATGTTAGAACTTCCTCTACAAATTAAAATCACCCGAGCAGAATGTCTAAGCGAGGTAAAATAATTATTCGCCTTATTTGTACTTTAGGATAACAACATTGACAATAAATTGCTTGATTTCTGTGCGAGTCGAAATTCAGAAAATTAGGAATTTCTAAATTAGACGATCACTTAATATGATTATGGCAGCCATTAAATTATGAATTATTATCTAACAACCAAATTTTTTTACCTTTTTCTTAACAACGGAATAGGACGCGGCGGTGGTAAGGATTGATTTTACTGATGAGTTTAATAGCACCAATTTTTAGTTACTTGGTGGATAACCATCTTCCAATTATCCAGCTTCTGGAAACAAGTTTCGAATGACTTTAGGTCTCCCGGTCGGTGCAGTTATGAATTGTGCCGATAACTCGGGAGCCAAAAATTTATACGTGATATCTGTTAAAGGTATTCACGGTCGATTAAACAGGTTGCCGGCGGCAGGCGTTGGTGATATGGTTATGGCCACGGTCAAGAAAGGGAAACCGGATCTAAGGAAAAAAGGTAGATCGAATAGTTCATGCACGATTCGCCATCCTTTTCGCACGGATGTATTAAACTTGTTAGGGCGTTCGCAGTCATGCCTGCCGTTGTGATCCGACAAAGGAAACCTTGGCGCAGAAGAGATGGCGTTTTCCTCTATTTCGAAGGTGATCAATTTTACCTGTTTTCCGCCTATGCTTTTCTTTTTGTCACGCCTCCTAATTAGTGATCGTAATCTGTGGTATAGATAATGCAGGTGTTATAGTGAATCCCAAGGGGGAGATGAAAGGTTCTGCTATCACGGGTCCTGTTGGAAAGGAATGCGCCGATCTTTGGCCGCGTATAGCTTCTTCTTCTGGAACTGTGGTAAGTAATGGTATAGGTCCTAACTGTTTATGATCTTTCCTTCAAAGTTCTCATAGATGTGGTTTCCCATTTCCAAGGTTTAAATTAAAAAGCTTTGGTTTTTGCTCTTGCTGGAACGAGGACTGAACAATCAACGGGATCGATTAACTTTTGAACTTTCTTCCATATGCCACACAACTGTCTCTCAGGAGAACTTCTATTATTAAAATTGCTTAAAACCTTGATGTGTGCACTTTATTTTTCGTAACGTCGTTGTTCCTCCCATGTATAACTTTTAATAAACCGTAGAGGCTCGTGCACGCACACAATTGTCTGATGGACACGTGTACCACTTTTATTTGTGAAACTTAAAAATAAAATTATAAAACTTGTGTGTGCCCTTTAGCAGAAGTTTATATTTACGACTTATTTTTTTTTTAAATGGTATTTATTCCGTGGCTTTTTATTACGTGTTAGACTGCTAGTATGTTCATACCGATTTATTTATTCAAAGGAAACCTCAACCTCGCACTTGTTATCTGAGGCCGCTCCTTTTGCGATTTCAGAATCTTTGGAGCCTGATGTTGAGGCTGGTCGCGATTTGAACGTTAGGGGAAACATCGGAAGTAATACCGCGCCAGCATCGACAGCCCAATCAAACAACAATCAGAATCAAAGCATCTGGGATCAATCTAGGCAAGGCACTCTTCTCACGCTTAACGTTAATCGATACTCGAACTTACTGATTAGTAATCACCGTTTACGAATTCATCATATCCAGCCACCCGGTGGCCTTGTTCTTCCACCTCTTGTTTCGTTCAGCGGCTGTGATCATCTACCTTTTCGGTTCTCTTATCACTAGCAATTTTCCCTTAATTTTTATTATATGCGTCTTACTATTATCCTTTGATTTTTGGACGGTCAAAAATGTGTCTGGAAGATTATTAGTTGGACTAAGATGGTGGAATGATATTCAACCGGATGGATCCAATGTTTGGATGTTTGAAAGTCGAGATGTGAGTATTTTGGCTCATTCTTCCGAATGATTTCGTTTGCATTACGACTTTCAAGTGACATTTGTCCCCATCTTGCAATTGAAAAGCCTTCAAGACCTGTGAATGCAACCGATTCCCGTATCTTCTGGTCCTCACTGTACATAACCGTGGTAATATGGCTTTTGTTCGCCTTTCTCTCATTATTCGAGCCAAAATGGCTTTTAATTGTGGGCGTCGCCATAACTTTAAACATGGCTAATGTGATTGGTTACACCCAATGTGATAAAGATGCTAAGAAGAAGTGGGCTACTGGATTTGCAGCGAGAGCTGCCACCGCAAATCCAGGAATTGCTGGAAGATTATTCTCAGCTGGTTTTGGAAAGATATTTGGATAATCAATTGAACGACAATGTTTATCATCCTAAATCTTATCACCATAATTCACCTGTATCATAAAGAAACTATATCATTATTATTCATTAATACGTATAGAAAAGAAGGCCATTATAGAGACGGTCTTAGAGGGCTTTTATTTCATAAAAGTAGTATCCGATTCCCTCTGCGATAACATGTGCATTTCTATTTAGGCAAAATTTTTTTTTTTTTTTTTTTTAATAAAATCTGACCATATATGTAATTAATCTAGTATTTACACGAGCGTGGTTATAAGACTTTGTAAATATTTTTTCATGGTTATCGAGTTTTCAAATGGCCCAGATTGGATCGGAGAGCCGAAAGGGATAAGGCGTCACCTGATCAGTGTGAAGAATTCCTTTGAATAGATTTCTAAAATTAAATATTATTTATTATTATATACTGATAAATTAAATTTTCTAGATTATCAATTTTCATAAACTTTGAATTTGAATGTATTTATAGAAAAAATATTTGTAGTCTATAAAGATTTTCTTGTCGTTAATAAAATTTTTTTAAATAGATATATACATTTTATTACAGTTATAATTAACCGATTATTAAACATGATCTTGCAAAAATATCAACATCTTTAGCCCATATCCTTGATTTTGTTACTATGAAGATGACAAGTTTCTTTCTTGAATAGTTTAAAAATAAACGCCATAGATTTTAAAGATCAGCAGCAATTGCCCAAAAACGTTTATCACTGTTCTGTTCTCTGCGAAAACATGTCACAGCTATTAGAGGTAACCGAATACGATGTTATCATCCTTGGCACAGGCTTAGTCGAGTCGATTCTCGCCGGGTAAGGGCAGAGCTTACTTTTACTGGACTTTGGAATTCCTTCTCACAGAGTATTAAGTCAGATGTGTATACACAGTGCTTTGGCGAGAATAGGGAAGTCGGTCTTGCACCTGGATGCGAACGGGCTGTATGGTGGAAGTTGGTGTTCGTTCAACTTCCGAGAGCTTTTGGATTGGGCCCATTGCACGCAAGGTCGTTCACTCGATTTGGTCACTTTTTTGACACCGTGTACTATGAATAAATGAATGTTGACATTTTTGGTCGTTACTATTGAAAATTTCTAGACCTTGTTGATTCGGCCGACGGGAACGAACAAGAAAGTAATTAGGCAAATTTAAAATGTTCTATCCCTTTACCAAATTCCGAACCAATGAATAACGCATTTTGACCAGGTATTGAAGGCATGCGGGCTTTACCAGTCAATTTTCAATTAATTCGCCAACAAGCATATTCCACACTTGAGTACGAAATTTACGCCATCGTCAAGCATGATGAGCATGATGATGTTTCTCAAAAAAGTGATGAATACGATGAAAATGAAATGATCGTCGATGATGATAATTCTACAAAAACTGCGCCAGATTATGACGCGTTGGCGAGATACCTACTAAATTCCGAGGCATCCGAGCAAAATGATGCCATCTCCACAGTCATCGCCGAACAATTCAAATCCAAAATTCTTGATCGAACGCGGGAAAACGAGGAGGCGATCACGATAGAATCTTCTCGACTTTCACATCTCCTTCAGCTCCATAAAGGCTCCAAGGAGATATCCGATGATACTGTACGTCACGTGTCCACGAGCTTATCTAATTTCGAGAGAATCGAGACCCTGGCCACTTTATTAAACGAGTCGAAGAAATACAACCTAGACATAGCACCAAAGATGGTGCCGTGTCGCGGAGAGTTGATCGAAACGTTGATTAGTTCTGGGGTCGGTAGATACTTGAATTTTAAGGCCATGGATAGAACTTATATCTATTCTGACGGCACTTTTGATAAGGTATGAGATGATAATTGTCCTTCATGATTGCATTGTGATACGTTTGTGATTGAACTCACGCTTCATCCAACATGACAAGGTTCCGTGTTCCAAAGATGATGTTTTTACTAGTCAGACTATGTCTTTTGTTGAAAAGAGAACATTGATGAGATTTTTGACTTTCGCTTTAGATTATTCGAACTCTCCGGAAGTTTACTCGGGTGAGTTGGTTGCATCAACCCGATCATCATGATATATAAATTCGGTTGAAAAATAGAATAATTTATTTCGCATAAAAAAAAAAAAAAAAAATAATAATAATAATAACGTGACTCAGGTTTTGAAGAGAAGCCATTCGCTACTTTTCTCCGAGAAAAATTCAAAATCGAAGGCAAATTATTGTCCGCAATATTGTACACCATTTCGCTAATTCAAATTGGAGAATTGGATGGTACGTGTTTGAATTGAGCTTCGCATGATTGCGTCGATTAGCAGGACACCGGGCTAAAAATTATCGTGATCATCTTTTCCTGTGAAAGTTAACACCGCACAAGGATTGGAAAAAACCCAAAGATATCTTAAATCACTTGGTCGATACGGAAATGCTGCATTTTTGGTAGCACTGTATGGCAGTGTCAGTGAAATCGCGCAAGGATTTTGTAGGTATGACATGTGCCTGAAGAATTTTCTTGTCGATAAGAGGCGAGTGTTTTAAAAAAATTTTTAAATCTCTGTTATTAAATTGGTTTCTTTTTTTTTTTTTGTAGAGTTTGCGCCGTGTACGGTGGCATCTACATGCTCGACCACCCCGTGAAATATATTTTGATTAATGAAAGTTCAAACAAATTCTCCGGGCTGGTGGATGTCAATGAGCAACAACTCTCGTCCACTTTTCTAGTAACGGCAATTGATTATCTACCTATAAAATTCATAGATGACGAAGAAAAATGGTACATGCCGCATAATAATTGTCTGTCTCGTATTGCTGACAATATCATTTATCATTTCTGTGTAGGGAACAAACGTCGCTTGCGATAGTGATCATAGATAGATTTATACATGAAGAAAGCAGTGATGCCACGCTGACCGTTTTTCCACCTAACGAAGTGAACAACAGATATCCAATCAGCGTGCTACAATTTTCCGCCGGAACGCAATCGTGCCCTGACGATAATTGTTAGTTTTGGATACGCTTTCATTTTTTAAGTCACAAGATGTAACAAAACAAGGTGGACCGTGTTATTCACAACCATCCGTTTTTTTTTTTATCGTTAATGAGCAGACGTTCTCTATTTATCAACGAAGGCGAGCGGGAAGAGTGCAAAAGAAGATTTGATCGACGCATTGAAAGAATTGGTCAACATTCCTACTTATGATGACAGAGGCAAGCTAATAGGCTCGATGCTGTTCCGTTCTATCTGATCCTTCCTGTGCGCAATGAATTTAAAGATTTCTTTTTTTCCTCTCTTTTAATTAGACCAGGGCGGAGAAGGGAATTCAAAACCAAATCCTTTATTTACACTCTTTTATCGTCATAAATGTCGCGTTTCCACACCGGATTTACCGGATAACATAATTGTCTCCGACGATCCTAGTTCATCGCTTGATTGCGAGGACGCAGCAATTCAAGCAAAGAAATATTTCGAGATGATGTGTCCCGGCGAGGAATTTTTACCACCTGGGCCCGATCCTGAAGAGGATGAATTTAATATTGACTAATTAATGTAAAAAAAAAAAAAACTCGATGATTTAAAAAAAAAAAAAGCAAATTTTGGTCCGAGACAATTTTGAAATATTATACACCAGAAACACTTGAAGTGTTCCGCGTCTAAGAATATACACGTTCAAATTGACAACATCTTTGCAAAATAAATGATGCGGTATGTCTTGATCTCTTACGATTTCCATAATTATTAGATTGAAAATTTCAGTGGAAATGTAGATATATGACATGTTACATTATTGTCGATATATCAATTTAATTAATCTCTTCAACTTTACAATCTTTGAAGATAATTTTTATGTGATAATGTAAAGTCATAGACTCGGACTAGATGAATCCAATCTAGAAGAGGATTGACGTTAAAAATAAATTTATGTGATCGTTTGTTTAAAAAAAAACAAGCTCCGAATTTTTTAAACGCATGAACTCCAACCTTGTTCGCGATATCCAAGGCATCCATGTCGGTGGTGAGGCGAACGTAAGCTTTCTTTGTTCCATCAGGTCTGATAAAATGATGATAATTTGTTACGAGACCGTTTACATTTTCAAGATCATCGGGAATGAAGGATTACCTTATCAGGGTATTGATTTTCTGGGCGTCAACATCATATAACTTCTTCACCGCTTCTTTGATTTGACGTTTGTTGGCCCGAGTGTCAACAATGAAAACGAGCGTATTTGTATCCTCTATTTTTTTCATTGCGGATTCGGTGTTTAGAGGATTCTTTAGGATCTTGTATTGGTCCAGGCGAGGTGCGTGAGGAATGGATTTACGCGGATACTTGGGTACTCTGGGAAGACGGAGCGTCTTGGGACGACGGAATGTCGTAGAAGTACGGGGCTTCTTCTTAATTTTATTATGAGAAGTCTTCTCAACACTCTTCTTCGCCGTAAGGGCCTTGGATTTTTCCTTGGCCTTTCCCTTCGATTTATCCTTTGGTTTTTCCTTTGACACTTCGCCAATGGCGATGGCCTTTTTGGATTTTTCGGCTATCATCATCGAGGGGATTGGTTAACGAGGATCGAATTCCATGGGGAAAGATCATGATTAGCTGAACAACCGAGATTCGATAACTCACCTGGTTTCTTAGGAGCCATTGCAAAATGATGACCGTCGAAAGAGAAGGAAATTAATTTTTCGCATCACTCGGCACAATTTATTCAATTTTTTTTTTTTTTTTTTTTTTTTTTTTTTCCTCGAATCGATACCCACATCATCCAATAAGGATTGAGGTCTTATCGGCCGCAGTCACGGTAGAATTATAAATGCTCTACTGATCTGCGTTTAACTTTTGACAAGTTGTCGCCTTCATGTCGTTACAAGGTTCTTGTAATTTTTCGGACGACGGCAGTGCTGTCATAGAGAGAATTGTTGAGAATAAAAGTCACAAGCTGTCAAAGTCGCTCAATTTTGAGGAATTTTACGAGATCGAACGTACCGTAAATGCGTTGACAACCGGTGGCTATGAAACGGTAGGCGAACGAACCTTTTGCAATTTCGAACTCGGTCACCAAATAAAGAACGCGTTTTTAGATCGCTCTTCAGTTTCCGGACGAATTATTGACCGATTCTGCCGAGGTCGCGATAATTCTCAAAAACAGAACTCAAAAAAAATATTTTATTTTGGCGGACACCTCCTATGGAAGGTGGGTTTTGGTTGTTGTCCCTGGAAGGTTTCACACCAAATTCTCATCTTTTATCAACCATTCTAGCTGCTGTGTTGATGAAGTAGCAGCTCAGCACGTCAATGCTGAATGCATAATTCACTACGGACATTCTTGCTTGAGCCCGTAATAGATATTTCATCCTTATTCCTCTGACCATTTATCACACAGACGAACTTAAATCGCTAAATTTGTTAAGCACCTCCCGACTACCGGTCCTATATGTGTTTGGAAAGCAGCTGATTGACATGGATCATTGTTCGACGATATTTGACGGTTTCTTCGGTAATGACAACTCTCAGAAAATCGTCATAATGTATGACGTGGTATACTGTCATTGTATTGGTAAAGAAAGTTCCACAATGCGCTCTTTTTTTAATTACCTCGAGAAAAAAAAAATCAATTCAATTGACCTTTTTTTTTTTTAGACGAATTTGCTCGGAAATTACATGCGAGATTTAATTACTCAAATATTATTCTATCCCTCGTCAACTTGGACCCGTTCGTGCCGCGTCAAGTGGGTGGTAAGCTGCAGCAAGTTTAATGTAAATAAAAAAAGAGTCCTACAAAAGATTTTGATGAACGAAAGAAAAAATGAATTCGCAGTTTGTTCGACGTTTTTTTTTTTTTTTAAGACAAAATATGTACGGAAACGCAAGGAAGACATTATTCTCTTCCCGAGGGAACGAGCATCGAAGACTTTTTGATATTTTATATTGGTGGCGAAAGTTCTACCCTGTCGAATCTCTTACTGACGCATAACAAGTGTAAAGTAAGCTGTCAAGAATTACGTGATTATATATTTGTCTGAACCAGTTCCTTTTCATTTCCAGGTGTATTCATATGATCCGGAGACACGCGTAGGGCGTCAGGAGAGCTTGCATGTAAATCGTGCTTTAATGAAGCGGTATTGACGCGTACAAAATTTTCACGAAAAAAGAGGAAATCGATTTATCAAACTCCTTGTTAATTGACATCTTATTTAGTTATTACATGGTTCAGAAGGCCAAAGATGCAGATGTCATTGGGATAGTTGTGGGAACCCTGGGAGTGGGTAAAATGCAAAATTTAATTTAATTTAATTTTTTTTTTTTGAACGTCTCGACGACGGTAATGATAATGGTATACATTACATATATATATATTATACACATGCTGACCAGCCTCTTATCTGACGATGATCTCACGCTTGAAAAACTTGATTTCTCGCGCTGGGAAGAAGTCGTATACATTCGTTATGGGCAAACTTAACATATCGAAGATGGCAAACTTTATGGAGATCGATTGTTTTGTACTTGTGGCTTGCCCGGAAAACAGTCTAATTGATTCAAAGGTTCTTTATTTTAATATTTTTTAATATAAATATTGGTCACCAATCTTCAGCGTATTTCACGTTGTAACGATCATCGGGTGACATCTTTTTTTTTTAGGAGTTCTACCGGCCAATTGTTACGCCTTTTGAGTTGGAAATGTCGCTCGATCCGTAAGCCTGAATTGCTATCTTGACCGCAATGGGTACAATTGGTTCATTCGATTTACACACTGTATATAAACATTCAGATCAAAAGAATGGACCGGAGAATATACAACCGATTTCCGGCAATTATTATTAAGTGGTCACAATGCTCAAGAAAATTCACGGACAAAAGCTGTAGAGGACATGGGATTCAATGATCAAGATGATGTGCCGCATTTCTCCCTGGTTACCGGCAAATTAAAAAAAGGTCGGAAGTATGCGATCGAGGATACCGCTGGTAACTATTTTAGAATTTTCACGTGATATTCTATTATTAGATCACTGATTGTTGGTCTATAAAAAGAAGACGTGGTCAGTACTTTGGAAGGTATCACCGATTTGACTTTGCGCGACAAGAATACATCGGTGTCTACTGTGCTGAGTAGTGCTGCTGGTTGGTGTACCCTTTGTCTCTTCTTTTTTTCTTTTGGAACCGAAGGAATTCATGACTAATGTTACATAATGATGCAGGGGAATTTTTGAATTCACGAACATTCCGAGGTCTCGAACAAAATATTGGTGAAACCGAAGTTCAGATAGCGGAAGAGGGTCGAAAGGGTACTGCCATGGGTTATTCTGATGAAAAAGAAATCTAATCGTCCCAAGTATCCGTGGTTTTCCCTGGGATTCGTTTCCCGACCACCTTTTCATGTACAACATACATATCTTGTTAACTGTGTATATATTCTATACGAGCTGTTGAGATAATTTGGAAATTAGAATTGGTCCTTTTTCCGATAGTCGATATTGTAAAGTGAATGAATGATGATCACATTCATTGAATGGTGAATGTCCGTACAATGTAAGTTGCTTGGCACTGTTTAAAGGGAACAAGGCAGTCAGTCTGTAAGGTGTGTGCATCTATTTGCGCATCACGTGAAATGTGGTTAGGAATACCCCGATAATCTGATATGATTATCTCACATGACATTGTTGATAAGTGCATTAACCCAATAATGGAAAAATAAATTTGATTGGTTCAGTGTGGCACATGCATGTGTGGTACAATGATAAGCAAATCCGCTATCGATGATATACACAAAAACGCCTCACCCCCTTTTGACCTTTTTTTTTTTCTAATGCAATGTACGCCAGTTAGATGTTGCAAAAACTGTATATGATATCACTGCAAAAGAGTTAATTCCAAAGGGGAATTTCGATAATGCCACGGCTGATTTAGATACGTGTGATGCCACGATGCCACTACCCTATGAGTGATGCCACATAAATCCCTGACTCAAATATGCCAATCTGCGCAACCACGAAATCGTAGTACTACAAAGGACCCATAGCAGAACAAATTTTTTTTTTTTTTGTATCTGGTCAAACAGTAGTGCGTTCGTTGTTGCTCCGGCTTTATCCTAGTATCTCACTGCTGTCAACGCACCTGCTCTTCTTGCCCAAAACCTATTTCACCTACCTAAAAGTGAACTCCTTTTGCTTCTTACACCACACACTAACAAAATGACGACTAACACTGTAAGTTCTATGTCTCCTTAACTTATTGCGCGCCCCATACTTTGGAATTCGGTGCAGGAGGGTTATAACTTGTGATCGACAGTTGGATGACCTGAAAACTTTGCCTGTCAATCATTTGCCGAACCTTAGATGGCGTCTGTTCCTTACTAATTTATGACTTACAACTCGTATTTCACACATAATTTCTCTTTTTAATCACGGCATTCCAATTTTCTTTTGCAGGAACGCGAAACCCAGGTATTTGACCGCGTAAAGACTTACATGTCGTTTATGAAATTTGTTTCTATATCATAATCTTTAAAGAAATTTGTAACAAAAATTCGTTTGATTTTTACTTGTTGACCTCCAATAAAAAGGTTTATATGGCTAAGCTCGCTGAACAAGCCGAACGTTATGATGGTAATGCTCTTTTTGAAACCTTGCTTTTTCTCTTTTTCTCTTTTTCTTTTTGACATTACAATTCGATTCAATTTTGCTAAAATCATGTCTACGTTGAAATTCATCAGAAATGGTTTCCTATATGAAAGTATGTACTCTCGGTGAAATTCCTATCAATTTGTTTTTTTTTTCTTTCCTTCCCCCCTTCCTCCCTTTTTCTAACCATTTACCGATTGATTCCTTTAATCACGCCTGCGCATTATCACAGGATGTTGCCAAGGTAAACGTCTTTCTCGTTTCATTTTTCATTCATTACCTAACTTTGCATTATGTTAATCTCTCGTCCATCGCTTCCCTGTCACACTTATCATCGGCGACTATGGCAACCAGCTCGGTGTAGAACTCACTGTCGAAGAACGCAATCTTCTCTCGGTGGCTTATAAGAACGTTATTGGTGCCCGTCGCGCATCTTGGAGGATTATTTCATCCATTGAACAGAAAGAGGAAAACAAGGGCAACGATGCCCAAGTTCAGAAAATCAAATCTTACCGTCAAAAGGTCGAAGCCGAACTTTCTGAAGTCTGCTCGGACATCCTTGCCGTGTTAGACGAACATTTGATTCCATCCGCCGAGGCCGGTGAATCCAAAGTGTTCTATTATAAAATGTGAGTGAATCATAGCTTCCTCGTTGTTCGACGTCTGTCGGAAGACCTCATGGTTTTATGCAACATAGTAATACTAGCATTCACCAGTGGATTGTTTTGAGCGAATTCTCGACATGAAATTTTAAAATAGATAGTTTGAAACTTTATTGTTGCGTAGGCAATAACAGTACGTATACAATTGTCTATTTTTTAATTAAAAATATTTATTCATCTATATATAGGAAAGGTGACTATCACCGATATCTCGCCGAATTTGCATCCGGCGAGAGGCGAAAAGAGGCCGCCACCCAGGCGCACGAAGCCTATAAGCATGCCACAGAAATTGCTCAGACCGACCTTGCCCCAACCCATCCAATTCGTCTTGGTCTCGCGTTAAACTTTTCTGTCTTTTACTATGAAATCCTCAATTCTCCCGACCGTGCTTGCCATCTTGCCAAACAAGCATTTGATGATGCCATTGCAGAACTTGATACCCTAAGTGAAGAGTCGTATAAGGATAGCACATTGATCATGCAATTGCTAAGAGACAATCTAACCCTCTGGACCTCCGATTTGCAAGATGGTCAGTTGGTGCTTTAATGACTCGACTCAACTCAATCAATAAATCGTTTTTCTTTTATCCTCACTTTTTTTTTTTTTTCCTCCATAATCCAGCAGAAACAGATAAGCCGGAAGAACCTAAAGAAGAAGTTGAAGCAGAAGAATCCAAGTAATATTAAGATGATAGTTTTATTTCACCTTACATATAAATTCAAAACCCCTTCATACTTGAATCGATCATTTTTCGCCTGTTTATTGCAAGTCCGTTTTAAGTTGCATGTTTGAATTCCTTGGGGCATTGGTGTGTGTCAGCTACATATTAAGGAGTCCTTTCATTATCTCACCCTATTACATTTTTTTCAAGTTTTTATAATATATATAATATACTTTTTTAAACTCAAAAAAAAAAAAGAAAAAAATCAATCCCCCGAAGCACCCAATTCTTGGTTTAAACCCAAAATGTAGAAATGTGAATTACGTGTATTTTGAATGCCCACCCGAGGTTTGACTGATGTTGCTCTCGGTCAAAAGTACAAAAAATATATATTATTCCCATTAGATTGAATGTAGCCGGCGTGCCGCCACAAATATCCTGTCATCGGTTAACGCCACATTAACATACCAACACAATTATGTATCACCTCCTTAACAAAATATTTGCACTAATGTACAAATATACAGTATCTAACACTCTATTTAATAACTATTTAATATTTCATTTCGCTGTGATATATACAATTTTCTCGTAATTAATAACTCGCGAGCAATAATTTATGTCCTTGTATTACAAATAATCTTTATGAACAACTTGTTTAAAAGGTAAAAAAGATAATTAATAACAAATGAATAATATACAAATATACAGTATATACATATACTAATAATATAGTTTAATATAGCATATACAATCAATAATATTAAAACAATATAAGACTTATTTTTCATCAAACAAATTATAGTAATGCTCTTGCAAAGAATCAATAATTTGGTTTTTGAAAATCAATTATTATAAGAGCAATAATATGTATATTGTATATATATTGTAAGCAAAATAATAAAAGTAAAAAAATCAATAGTATAATATATTGTATTATTCTAAAAAATATGTAACAACTAATAAAAACATATCAAAAATTCTTTAAAAACAAATTTATTCTTTACAAATTTATTTCAATAGTATAGCTTATTATTAAAGATTCATAATCTTAAAAATATATTAATATTTCAAAAAAAAAAAAAATCAAATAATAGGATTCTGTAATCGATTATATAAACAAAGTCTAATAAAGCTTATAATAATTATTAAGTTAAAACAAGTATAAATCAAATACTAGTAACTTTATAATCTTCTTTTATACAAATTATTAAATTATGTTATCAATAAAAAACTTTGTACATAAATATTAAAGTTAATCAAAAATTTAAAATCAACTTTTCAAAATTAAAAACAACAAAATATTTTCAAATGAATTCAAGGTAACAGTTCAATTCAAAAATATCTGATTTTAAAAAAATATAAAAAAATATTATTATTATTAAAAAACAATAGATTAATATATATATATCAATTAATAAATTAAAATTTCAAAAAATTAAAAAAATAATAAATAATTCAACTAATTCAAAATATAAATAAAAATTCTATTCCAAAATAATATTCAATTTTATGAAAATCTCTTTATAAGATCAAACTGTAGAAACAAAATATAAAAAGAATTAATATAAAAAGATTCTTACTAGAACAATGAAAAGTTTATTATAAAAGCTTGAATTATAAGCTAAAAACAAAATTAAATTTTCTTCTTTTGGAAGAACCAAAAGAAGATGAAAAGAAAAAATATACAAAATAAATTTAAAAAATCTTTAAGAATTAAGTATATATGATAGCTTTCAATAAACTTAAATCAAAAAAAGCTACATTACATAAAGAAAGAGATAATAAACATAGCTTAAATTTGTTAAATACAAAAAAAACTTTGCAACTAAAGGGATTTTTTAAAAAGGTGAAAGACTTAAGAGAAATAGAAAAATTATAAAATCTTAAAAAATCAATAGAAAAATACAATACTATTTATAATTTAAACAATTAGATTAAAAACACTAGTCGAAATTATGTCATTTGACTATCAAATTATTGTTGAATTTAATAAAAATTAATAATAAAAAGATTGATAAATTATTTATGATTATTGCTATTTGGCATTAAAAATATTAACAAAAAATTTTTTGTATATTGTAATAAAAAATTCAATAAAAAAATTGATACTGTGACAAAAATTTTAGTAAAAAAATTAATACTGCAGCAAAAAATTTAACAAAAAAATTGATACTATAGCAAAAAAATTTAGTAAAATAATTACTGTAGCAAAAAACTTGGCAAAAAAATTACTATAGAATTTAGCAAAAAATTGATATTGCAACAAAAAATTTAGCAAAAAATTACAGCAGCAAAAAATTCAAATTTCATGAAATTTATTAAAAAATTACAAAATCAATTAATTAAATTATTTGTTATTTTTCTTTTCCTTTTCTTTCTCCTTTTCTATTTACTTTTTTTTTTCTTTAAAAATCTCAACTTAACTCTTTTAAAACTAGTTTTAATTGATTTTATCTTATCAAATGTTTTTCAAGATTTTTTACTTTTCTCTTCTAATCTAACAGTCTCTTAAATTTCACCTATTTATATACTTTCCCCAATTTGTTCCTCATCTTTTAAATACATTAATGATTCTTTATATTCGATAATTTTTCATCTTTTGAATTTAACTATCAATTTTTTATCTTTTTCTGTCTCCTTTTCTTATTTACATTCTGAAATTTTTTCCAAACTGTATACCCAATTAAACAAGCCTTCTGGTAGTATCACATTATAGAAATATGAATTAACACAATATTATTTACGAGTCAACTGAAATACTTGAATTGATTTCAAATATTTATTCAAATATTTTAACAAATCCTTTAACTATAAGTAATTATAATTAATATTGTAA
>CAJVPT010001384.1:0-21710 GCA_910592055.1 Acaulospora colombiana | reverse complement strand
ATTACATAAAATATAACATATTAAAATTTTAAATAGAATTATTATGTAAAATTTTGTGTAATTAATAAATAAATGACGTGCAATACTTTTGTCCAAGTAGTGTAGGTCTTATCTAATCTTTAAATGAATAGTTGCTTAGGCAACTTTCTAAATAAAATAATATCAATAAACTAGTTTCTAAAATTATTTTCCTTCTATCTGAAAAAAAAGAAGATATAAAAAAAAGTACACCTATATTTTTTAAAAATAAAAAGTTACAATATTTCAGTAGATAATTCATTGATATTGACTTTCTTTTTAATATTAGTCTCAATAGATAATCAGTATTAGAAAAAATTTAGATTTTATTTGACAATTCTCTAGTGTTTTTCTCTTATATTTTTAGTACTAGTTTAAAAGTAATTTTAGATTAGTCTTTCTTGATTTGAAGTAGTAAAATGTGTTCTAATAAATAGTTATGTTTTAGGAAGTTTAATAGCCTCTTAATAGTTATAATAATTTTAATGTATTTTCATTTATTAAATTATTACTAATAAATATAACTAGGCTGGCAATTAAAAAAATAATTATAATAAATAAAAAAAACAAATAAATTATTTTAAATATTATATTATATAAATTAATTATTAAACTTAAATTTAAATTTATAAGAATTATTTCTATACATATGGATACAGGACACAGTTATCTCTTACATTATGGAAGAAAGAAAAAAGAGAGAAAGAACATGCCCATAGACAAAAAGACTCATGTATTAATAGAAATAATCTGACATGCTTACAACAAAGATAAATTCAGTATAGTATAATGCTAAAGGAATATTATAAGCCCTCAAGAAGCACAATACCCTGGACACAGAATCAAGCCCTAAACAAGAAACAAGTAGAATCAAGAGACATAACAGGCCCCACAAAAAGAAGGATCATAAACTGATAACTTATATCAAGACTCTTAATATGACTTCCCCTCTAGCATAGCTATCTAGGCTGCTAGTGGTACCTACTAATCTTACTTTTGATAAAAGTACTAGTTGGAAATGACTATTAGATTGGAAGATCCCCTAAAGACTTAGCCTAACTTTGGAAGAGTTGCACCTTCTTAAATAAGTAGCTTATACTTAAAACTAGTATTATCTCTAGGACTAGATTATCAATTCATCATAGTTTTAAGGTCCCTCCTAGCCATAGATTCCACTTGATCTTTGGATAAGTAATTCCCTAGGCAGAGTACCAGATGAGATAATATTAATAAAGCTGATATCTGAAACCATACTCCTCCCTAGCCAGAAGAAGAACATTCCTCCTTCCTTTTAAAGATGTAAAGATATAGCACTTCAGCGGATAATTTGTAGGTGTTGAATTACCTTGGAATTAATCTCAGTGGATGGTCAGTAGTAGAAAAAATTTTGGTCCTTATATAACAGCACCTGTTTTATTTCTTTCAATATTTCTTGTACTAGCTGAAAGGTAACCTTAGACTAGTTCTCCTCCCTTGAGGAGCAGTAAAAAGTAATTCAGTAAATTGTTTGGTTTCAGGTAGTTTATTAGCCCTTATAATACTCATGATACTTTCAATGTAATTTTAATTTGTCTTTATTAATGCTAATAAATATGCTGAGCTGGCATTTAAAAAAAAAAATTCATAAGAATTATTTTATTGCTCAAATTACTTTTATATTTTTAATTTTTAATTTAATTTTTAGAAAATTTTTTTAACTTTTTATTATTATTTATATTATTATAAATAAGTTTAATAAATAAATTATTTATTTAATAAAGTAATTGATTAAAATATTTCAAATCAAAAATATCAAACTTTTAAATTTTATTAGTACAATTAAAATATTATAAAACTATTAGATATAAAACATAGTTTGAGAAATATAATTCTAAAGTTTATTAATATAAAAAATTAATAAAATATATTGAATAATTAAATTAAAATCATTTCTTTATATAATTTTCTAATATTATAATTTTAAAGTCTAATCTCTTTATAAAAAATTAAAATTTTATTTTTATATAGTTTAACTAGATTTAATAAAATTTAAATAATTTAATAAGATTTTATAAAATATTAAATAAATTAAATTATAAAAGTTTTTATTATTAGTTTTTATATAATATTAAATTTTAAATCTTATAATTATAAAAAAAAAATAATAATAATAATAAAAAACTTTTTCTCACTCACATCTAGATTTTTGAAAATTTCTTTTTATAGTAACAATTCAAAATATTAAAGAAAAAATACAATGCTCATAAAGAGCTATTGCAATAAACATGTCTAAAAGATCAACTAGAACAAAAAACCTGATAGTTAATTATATAAATGAAAGGATCCTTATAAGCAGTGGCAAGATTTCCAAACTGTTATTAAAATTCAAGCTAGGAAACAAGTTCAATCCACTAACCAGTATAAAGAAAAGTCATATACCAATAGATAAGAAAAAAACAATAAAAGTGGAAAAAACCAACCAAGTCAATACTCAGAATCAAAAAAACATATTTGAGAATGAAGGATATTGCACCAGTAATAGTACAGAAAAAGACATAATAGAGATTTTGGAATCAACAGAGGAGATGACTATTGATAACAGATCCATTTCTTCAATAACAGTAACATTGACAATAGTAAAAACAAGGGAGGGAGAAGAGACCCCAGACAACATACTGGACATTACCAAAAATAGATTTAGCTACAAAGAAAAAGAAGGAACAAGAACTATTTAAGTGAACCATACAAACTCACAAGTGGTCCTCAATACACTTAAACCAGGTAAAGCATATATGAATTTGGAGGAAGAGAGTACTAAAATACACAACAGAAGAAAAAATTACTTATGTACAAGAGAAATTAGAGCATCTATTAACCCTGAGGCACATACAGTATATACAGAACAGCCTATAGGTATATTAATAATTACAGCTATTTTTAACAATTTTCATAAAGCACTATTGGTATGTGAGATCAAGATCAGTGACCATGATTCTTCTAAATTTAGACTAGCTCCACTGATTAGTACTAGTAAAAGCAAAGCTCGATCTATCAGGATCTGGGATATTTTCAATCATTTCAAAAAAACTCATATTGCCAACCTGTTTCAGGACAATATGGTGATTGAAAATATAACTCTTCAAATAGCAGAACCAGTACACTCAGGTATGATCCAGTTTAGCACAATGACTGTATACAAAGAACAAGTCCAAAAATGAATACTTTATAAGAATACCTTTTGTATACGAACATATCCAATGGTTAAAACTCACATGGCAAGAAAAAAAAAGAAACCAGTATAGCATAACATATGCAAACCTTCCACATGGAACTACAGCAAAGGAGTTGCAAGAAATTATTAAATAACCAATGCACAAGCTTGCTACTTCCCTCTTAACCATTTAGCTCAAAATAAGAAATTTATAATCCTTTATTTCAAGAACAACTAGAACTTGAACAAAGCAAAGAATACTAGTCTTAATCTCAACAATAAAAACTAGTCTGAATAGAGAAAACTAAAAAACTTTTCTTCAGGTGTGATGCTTGAGACCATAAACTTGCTTTCTGTTTGACTAACAAAGAAGGCCTATTCACGAGAAGCAGAACAAACAGACTGGAACAGCTCAGATTGAGAATGCCAGTGCAAAAAGATCCCACCATTATCAGATAGAAAACAAACAAACTGACAACCCTTGCATCCTAGGATAAACATACACAAGTGCCACCAAGGATACACAGATTCTACCAGTAAAAATGAAAAGAATAATGGAAGCACTCAAGTAGCTTCAAGTGAATATGAAGACTATCAAACATTAGGTCTACATGTTAAATAGAAGAGTAATGGCAATAGAAGCAGGTCCATACATCAAAGCCAAATGATCAATAATTACAGACTTCCTCTAGAACAAGAGGCATCTTCCGAGAACTTGAACTTTAGAACTCTATTACCAAAAAGGATGAATATCAAATAATAGCAAGCACTAATCAATGAAAGAATCAGTCAAATAAAATCAACAATAGTAACAACTATGAAAAAATAATGAATTATCTAGAATCACCTATCAAAAGTATAGATACAACAAATATGATTCCCTCCTTTTTTCAAAACAACTATGTTTAGTAGACCCAATAATTCAGAGGTTGAGAATAGGCAAATAGAAAGAAGAAACAAAAAGAAAGATATTCATAAACAATAGAGGATAGATACTTAAATATAAAAGGAATTAATATTGAGATCGAGAAATTATCTTTGCTAGAATATGACAAGAAAAAAAAATTGATATTTTGGAAATAATGGAAATATGGTTACTAGAGAATACATACAATAGCAAGATGATGAAAGAGAGTATCAAATATGGCTTTCAAAACCAATATAATAAATACATAAAGTAAAAGTAGGTATAATAACGAGGAAAGTATGGGCAATATACATATACAACATAGAAGAACATATCAACTATGGCCTATTAGTTGACATGGCTTTTAAGAGAAAGATAAAATATAGAATAATAACAGTTTATAATTCTGCATATGAGACTAAAAAATAATAGAGAGCCAAACTATATTACTGGCTCAAATCCAAGATCAGTGAAGCAAAAAGTAAGAACATATTCATTATAGTAATGGATGACTTGAATGATGCAACAGACTATTAACTAGATCGTACTTCAGGAAAGTATAGAATAAGCAAACCCAGCCATATAATCGATATCTTATTGGCATTTGACTTTGTAAATACATACAGACCGTTTCACACAATTAAAAGAAGCTACACATATATGTAACTAAATCAAGTTATAAAAGTAGATTGAATTATATATGGGTATCAAATACATTAGCTCAATTCATTTTTAGTGTAAAATATATAACAGTAGAAACTATTATAAACAATGATCACAAGATGGTAATATTATTTTATGATATACCATACAGCAATTGATTAAAGTTAACAAACAGGAAAAACATTAAACAGAGCAAGATAGATTTCACCAACTCCAATCTGAAGCAATGGATCAAGTTCGGATAGAAAATGGAAAACTTGACAAACAAGATCTCAAAAGACAATCCAGTAACAGTAGAGGAGATCTAGAAATAGCTCAAGGAAGTAATACTAGTAGCAGCAAAAGCTACACTCAAAAAAAGATGATAAAAAAAGAATATTGAAATTATCCATAGATCAAAATATAAGAATTTGATACAAAGACCACTCAAAATCAGCAAGGTATATAGGAGATGCCAGGCATGGCTTATGGATTTAGGACCACACTCACAAATGGAAGAAATATAAATAAAGGATATAATCAAGGAAGTTAACTCATTACTTCCTGTTTTAAAGGAACCACTACTTAACATGAAAGATATAGAGAGGAGATACACAGGTGATTATTAAAAACCAAAGAGATCTGGAATATAGAAAATAAGATAGCAAGGTTCAGATAGCAAAAATAAAAGTAAGAACAATCTAGAGACACACAGAGCACAGAAACAAGAACTTAGAGAAGAATCTCAAAAAAATAATAAATAATATCCTAAATAGGTAAGCAATATTTATAGATACTAGAAGATTAGTAGAATGTTCAAAGAAGGATGAGATCAAAATTATAATCGAACTAGAAAAGATCCAAATAAAATCAAAAATTATTTTCAGTAATGAATGAGATCAAGACAAATTCTGAACTTAGAAGACTCCCACATTGAAAGGAATAATACAATCTGAAACAAAGTATCTAAGCAGATTGATATGTGAAAACACTAAACCCTATCAAAATAATAGAAATAAAAGAACTGAATTTATAGGAAGAAGACAACAAGTACACTAGGATCATCTGAATTATTATACAGTGTGTTCAAAAACTTGAGAGAGAAAGGATTACAGGTTTTGGAAACTCTCTTTAATAAGATCCTGATAATAGGAGAGATCCCAAAGAACTGAAAGAAAGGAAATGTATATCCAATCCCAAAACCTAAAGACTAGTTAGGAGACATAAATATAACTTATTCTATTACTTTGCTAGAAACAGTTAAAAAAATATTCATGGAAATTCTTACAATAAGAATAGCAGAAGTGTGTACAAAGTGAAAAATACCATACAAAACAATTGGGCCAGATTGTCAGAAAAGAGAATATAAGAACCAATCCATATCTTGAACAATATTATGGAGGAGGTTGGAGAATACAAGAAAGAGGCATGGATATTTAGTCAAGATATCAATAAAGTATATAATTTCATTAATAAACAGATTATGATCCAAGTCCTTAGAAGAATACACTTATCGAAACATATAATTAGAATCATGGATAACATACTAGAAGGTAGAAGTAATAGGGTAATAACAGTACATTGTTTCACAAAAAATACTCTATCTATAATGAGATTGACCAAGGGAATATCATATTACCACTACTATAAAGGATCTTTTATGATTTACTTCTACAGAAAATTGTGAACAAGCATAAAGGATACAGAATGGAAATTACAGTCATCCTAGATTTAATAGTACCAAGCTTAAAAAAGATAAGCATCAATATAAAAAAGATGGTTAAGATCATAACGACTGTCTACATGAATGATACGACATATTTTGCAAGCTTCCAAACTGATATGCTGGATATAATAGATAAAGCATCAGAGTTTCTCATGATAAATGATATCTAAGTCAATAGTAACAAGTTATTATTAATCTGTAATAATACCAGTAAAGAAAGTAGAGCAGACAGCATCAAACTAAATAAAGATCAAGTACACCCTCTCCAACACAACAAGGCTACAAGAATTCTTGGAATATGAATATCAGAGGATGGAAAAAAGACTGTCAAATGAACATTATTAGAAAAAAAGTAAATACCACTACTAGAATCTTAGTATGGAAGAAAATTACAGACAAACAAGTATACATTATTATAAACTATATCCTCTATCCAGCAATAGAATACCTACTGAAAGACTTAGTCTTGTATAAAAAAGAGTGCAACAAGATTATTAACAAGATAAATAAGGTATTCAAACATAAAGCTGGTCTTCTTCAACAACCCTAAATTACTGTATATAATGTATGCAAACTTTGGATACAAATTCTTCAATCTGTGGGATAGGCAAATTCTCATGCATGGCAAAAATCTACTACACAAACTAAACAGTTACAATCTGAGTGGTATTACCATACAGATTAGAGTTCAGCAACTCTAGAATAAATACTGGACCAGTACATCAATTTTAAAGGATAAACTTTTCTTTTAAACAAAAAGAAGAACAAATCTAACAAATGAAATCTTAAATATGTCAAAGGTACAAGGAATCATATTCACCTCACAGAACACATATAAGCAAAAAAATGTGTCAAAAGTAAGGGCAGAATAATCAAAGAAATAGTACAGAAAAGTTGGTATGATAATTAAAGAAAGCACCTCAAGTGCAAAGGAATCATCTTTTTGGATCAACTCCTCAATAACAATAAAACAAGATTTCTCACATGGCAACAAGTATGGGTAAAATAAGACAAACAAGATAGAATCTTATAATAATACAGAGACTTAAAGAAGATAAGGACCAACACAAGTAATATATAGGCAGAAAACAAAAAGAAAGCGGCTCTAGCTAGAAAACACAATAGAGATTATAGTCCAGAAATAAACAGCTTTCATTCAAACATACTAATGCTTTTTTCATAACAACAGTCAATAATCAAGTGGTTAGCAACAAAGAAAGATAGAACAATTATATCACAAAAAAAAGAGAACACTGAATAACCAAGTTATAATAGTCAATCATATGGTCAACAACAATCAGAAATTTCCAGTCTTTAAGTGTAAATGATATTCTTTTAACAACCTAGAGCTCAGAAACAAGTACTAGGACCAACAGCAATGCATAATGTATCAACTGCTAGCATACTTTATAAATATCAAAGTCAAGAAAAGCACCATAGGATACCACTTTAGATAATAAGAGACAATCAGTAGACAATTTTCGACAAACAGACTACAGTCTTTTTCACAAGGAATAGAGCTTACCCTAAGAGAGATAAACATATATAACACATTTACATCCTTACCAACAATACATTTGGACACAATCTCAATAACTAAGGCCCTAATTCAAAGAAAATTCAAGGTCCTAGAAAGAATGATTTACAAACTACAATGAATTATGCAAGAGGTGGCAGAGCATAATAACCTTAATATATGTATATACAAATGGTTTATTCATAAGACAACATATGAACAGTAGAATAGAGATTGGCTGAATTATCCAAACTGAAAAAGGTACAGAGATCAGTACCTTTCAAGTGAAAATCCAAGACACTCCATCTTTTACAAAAGCAGAACTGACAATTATTTTCACAGAAATCAGTACAATAAGTATTAACAAAAAGATAAACATAATAATGAATAGTCAAAGCTCAATCAATGCAATCAATAAAGAAAAAAACTGGTATACAAATGGGACAAGGAAAAATGAGAGTTCAAATAGGATCCTAATATGTACAATACATGAGATAATAACAATGTGAAATATAACAGTGAAATGAATCAAGTCAAGAACTATTCAGGTAATTAAGAAAACAAGTTGGTAGACAAACTAGCAACAACCATACTAGTCAACAAATATAATGATATAATAATGATTCAAGAAAAAAATAACATCAGTAGCAAAATGCTGTTAAGATGGAACTAGTTCTTCATAGATCTTCTATTCAAGACACTTAGAAAAAATCTGCTTAAAACCAAATGGGCAAGTAAATGGAGAGCCTTGAGATGGAATCAAGACTGGCTTACAGTTAAAAAAATCAAAGAGATAGATTAAAACATGATATTGCAGATGATAATACTATTGAAAGTAATATCTCTCCAAACAAACCAGGAGAATCACAAGGACAGGATTTTCGGATAGAAGACATAGTTGAATGAGTACCCAACCATGATGAACATGAATACAAGAAAGTCATGTCTATATAGTAGCCTGACATGTATAATCTGTAAAAGACAGAAGAAGAAAGACCTCTATCTGTTTACATGTGGATCAAATAGAATAAGATTAATAGAAAAATTCACAAAATTCTTCATAGAGGAATATACAGTTAGAGCAGACAGCAAGAAACAAACAGAAGACATAAAGGATAGATGGAAATATCTATTTAAAACAGCAACTATAACAAAAATAATATCTAGAGTAAATAAAGTGAAATAGATCAATATTATCAGAGGAACTATTATATACAACATGAGGAAGACAGCAAAAGAAATTATTGGTGATGTGAAGACCATCAAAGCAGCAATAAAAATAGCTATAATATAGTTCTGGCAAGAGAAATAAGAGATATAGAAGTTAAGGTATGAGCTAGTGATAGAGTGAAAAAGATTGCAGGAAATTATTAGGAAAGAAAAGAGAAAAAGGACAAAAAACTGCAAGGTGAAGGATAAGAAAAACACAGTACAGGAGAGCAGAAACCACTCGAACAACTAGAGATATCTCTATATAGACTTAACCAATTATAGCATGAGAAATATTCTTCAAAATGGATATACACCAAACCTACTTTTTTCTATAAGTATTAGTGTTAATAAAGTTATGACATACTAATATTTATTTTTACATGAACTATAGCAAGTCATAGGGTTTGTTCAAATACTAAGTCATTAGTTTGTTTTCTATCTTAAATGTATTTTCTCACAATTCATATTTGTGTATATTATTAGACTCTATTATTTGATCACAGTGTAATAAATCAGGTTATATAGGTTCTGATCAATTTTAGTACTAGAAAAGAAGTTATAACATCCTGTTATCTAAAATATGCAAAGATACTAAAAGATATCAAGAAAAATAATAATCAACTCATAATCCTATCAGCCTTATATAGAATCTGTATTTTTTCTAAAATTCTATTCTCAGGAGAGACTAGAATACTTCAGTTATCTGCATTGGTTACAAATGTCAGGATTAGATAATATGAAATATCCATAATTATTAATTACCAATGGATACTAGAAATAGATCTTATTAGATTATCAATAAGGAGTAATATACATTTATGATAAAATATTTATATAAATAGATAGATATATTTGAGAGAAACCACTAGTTTCATTTGATTAAAAAAAGTATCTATAAGATCATATTTAAAGAGTAGTTAAGAATGGTTACCAAAAAACTTAATTATCAATTTGACTTGCTAATGGTCATCAAAAATTTTACTTGAAACTTTATGAAGATTAAGGACATTAATAGACAATAAGTTTTGAGATTAAATATAATAGAGAACATTAATTGAAAATGGAATATATCTCAAAAATAAAAAAAACCCTATAAAATGAACATATTTCAAATAACTTTTTAAATATTAAACTAAGAAGTCCTTTGATAGATTCTTGGAACATCAAATGACCTAGATATAGCAGAACAACTATGGAATAATATTCTAACAAGTAAAATCTATTGATTGTTTAAATTAGATTGAAATACTATAGACTAGAAGTTATAAGAATTGCTCTTGTAAAACAATCAGTATATTCTATAACATTGAATTAATAAAGTCTGATTGGTAACTAATAAAAAAAAATTATTATTATTCTAATAATTAATAAAAAGAAAAAAATTTTTAATTCACAGTCAAATTAATATGACTTGTTTTTATTATATAAATATATAATATCTATAAATTATTTAACTTTTATATAAAACAAAAAAATAACTCTTTCTGTTAATCCTCTAATCATATATAAAAAAGATGTTTTCAAGAAGTTTTGCTACTTCCTTGCTAATAAAGTCTTAACACTTTTCTTAAAACAACTTGCAATATGACTTCAGGAGTTGCTTTTACCCTTTTCTTGTTGTTTGAACCTCTTTATTCAAAAACTTGACTTTTAGTGATCAAGAAAAATAAAGTAACACCTTTGATACTAATGACAAAAAAGTTTTCAAATGAAAAAAAACTGATTGTGAAGTACCTGAAGATCTTTCTAATCTTTGAAAAGAGAGGTTTATAGAGGTTTTCTGCAATAAAAATGCTTATTTTCTTCCTTTTTGACTGTTTTGATCCTTATAGAGTTTTCATTTTTACAGTTTTCTAGAGAATTTTGCCTATATCAGTTTAACCCTAAATTTTGAATAGCACAAATCATTCACAAAAGTGATTGGCAGGCACAAAACATATCAATTTTTGAAATGTAAACAAGCTTCTATTGATAATGATTGGTTCCTAAAGTATTTAGCATATAAAATTTTACAGATCACTTATGTTTCTTTTTGAGGAACAAAATTCATAGCTCTTCACTTTAATAGAAATAAAAGTTAATAAATATTATAAATCAATAATTTGGATAATAGAGAACAATTGTGGGTAGTATTTTTATAGTTATTAATTTAAAAATTTTAATGTTTTCTAGTATGGACATTTGACTGTTGTCCCTACCTTCCTCTTTAGGGACTCATCTTTATCTATTGATTATACTCATGTGTTTTGATATATTATTGATAATATAAAAAAAAAAGTTCTAGAAAAAGTGTCTCTTCAAATCATATATATTTAATCTTCAAAAAATAATTATGATACTGAAAGGTGAGTGATGGGTAGGAAGAGAAGATCCAATTCCTATCTCTAATTTAGTTTCTCAAATAGTGAAAAGGTTTTTTTGAACAAAAGCTAAGGTCTTCAAGCTTCTATTCCAGTCAGGCAAAGTTCTTAAAAAAGATTTCTTTATTCTAGTCGAGCAAATTTTTTTATAATATGATGCTGGTTTCAATAGCATTAAGTGAATTCATACATCAGTAGAAGAATAAGTTCCTTAAACATTTTTCTTGAAGTCACTTTTAGGAATGATTAAGTTCTTCAAATGTCATAAAGCTTAAAGAATATTTCAATCAAGTAAACTTCTTTTGAGAGAAAACTGTGAAATAGAACAAGAATTTTTTGGAAAGCTTAAAATTGTATTTTTCTTTTTCCTTTTTTCCTAGTACCAATTTTAGCAATTTATTATTTTTCAGGATAATTAATAGTGACAAACTATCAGCAATGACCTTGGTTGACTTAGAAGCTTTATGCTAAGCTACTAGAAAAGTGTAATATTGTCTCTTAAATTTGACTTAGAGTACCTAGTTTAGACTTAGTTTTGTTTAGTTCAAACTAGTTTAGTGGACTCCTCACATTTTTTAAATAATGTAGTTTTTTAACTAATAATATATAACAATGAGTTGGTCGCTTTATAAAAGTCTATAAATATTGTAATATCTTTTATTATCTCAATAAAGATATGCCATCATGGTATGATTACAGATTAAAAAAAAATAAATAAAATAAAATAAAATAAAATAAAAAATTATTTAGCTTTTATAAGCTAATCTATCCATTATCAAAAATTATTTCTTTAAGTATAATTTAAAAAATGATGTTTCATTCTATTGTTAATTTGAAATACTTCTTAATTAGTAAAAATACTGCCTATAGATTATTACTATAGATTATTTAAATTCTACCAAAAGTTAAAATCCAAACCATTTTATTCTATAAAAAATTCAATTTTTAATAATTTCCACATAATCCTTTTTCTTTGTTTTTTCAATTTTTTCTTGATCTGGATTTTCAATTGAAGGTGATATAAGTTCTTTTGGATCTTGTATAATCTGTTCAATAAGTTAGTATTTAGGTTTTTTGAATCTTTTTTCCTTTCTGGTAATATCTATTTTTTTCTTCTATTACTTTGATACATTGGTTATTCCAAATTTTCTTTTTGAAATTCTTTTGTATTTTTTAATAGAGCTTCTAATAATAGTTTGTGTAAATATAAAAAAGATTTTGAATTGTTTTTTAAAATAACTTTTTAAGATGAAAGTCTTGTTTTATTTTGTATATTTACAAATAATTTTAAATAGACTTTTGTCAGATTTTTATATATTATTTAATTAGTTTTTTATCCAGTTACTGATTATAAATTAGGTATTTTTCTTATTTTTTATTTCTTTGCTAATATAATGGGTGAGTTTCTTATTTGTCTTTTTTCATATATTTTCTCTAGCTTCTTTAGTTTCTAAATATTTGAAGAGATGTTCTAATATTTTTTTTTGAAATTTACATATTCGGCAAATAATTGTAGTATATATATGAAATTTTTTTTTGAGTATCTATAATACTGAAAGTTTAGTATAAGCTAACTTAGTTAGAAAACTTTTGTCTTTATTGGATTTAAATGAGATATAAAAAATATTGAATAAATTAAACTAATTCTAGAAGATTGGTTAGCCTATATTGTTATTTTGTTGACTTCAATGATCTTGAATTTTTTTCTATAAGATTTAATCTAATCTGATTATCTTTTTATTGAAAGTTTTAATAAAGTCTTTAATACTAATGTTTATCATATATTTTCTTTATATAACTATATTAAAATAATTTCTAGTTCTGAAAATTGGTACCATACTATTGAATTCTCATATCTTACTTGCTTTATAAGAAGAATTACATAATTGTTATACTTATTATTACTATATATCTTAATATTTGTAATATTTAGGATAAGATATTACTTTATTATCATATTTTTAATTCTATTCCATAGTGACTAGTTGACATTTTTAGTCCATTTTCTAACTAATATATCTAATTGTGAATATCTAGACTTTTATATCTTAACTATTATACTATAATCTATATTAATCAAGACTGTTATATTTTAGAAGCTATGTATAATATAATAAAAATAGTTAGCATTACTGCTTCTGTTGCTGATGATCATGTTAATATCTTTGTTGATAATTTTTTGATTATTCTATTATTCTCTAGTAGAATCTGTACAAAGTTTATCTTTAATTCACTATCTTTAGTTTATTTTTTGAAGAAACTATCTGCATAAAAAATAAAGTAATTGTTTACTTGCATTTTATTATATTTTAGGATTTTTACAAATTTCTTTCTACATTTCTCTATATAAAAGACTTCCAAATATTCATATTAAAGTCAGTAAATAAATATTGTTATTTGAAAACAATTAAAAGTTATTTTCATTGAGGCTTGAAGAGTATTTATATTTATATATGCTTTTGATACATAAATAAATATAATAGAAATATAAAATAAAAATATATAAATCATATAATATATTGATTCGAATACTTATATGATATAAAAGAAAAATAATAAAAGAAATCAAAATAAAAAAGAAAATAATTGGTTCCTTATTTATCCATACTCCTATTCAAAATTACTATTTATGGTAAATAGGATTAATCTTCTTAATGGTATGATTTGAATATTTTCTTATATTATAATCTATATTCAAGGGTAATCCAGAATCTAGTTATATATATTTAAAAAAAAATTCTTTCCCATTCATCACTTTTTTAAAAACAAATTTTTCTTAAAAGTAAATTTTTACAAAAGTAAATAACAAAGTAGAGTTTTATATAAACCAATATTATGACTAGGAATTGCAATTTTTATTCGAATCTGAATGAACCACAGATTTGATTTGAACAGATCAAATTGGATTTTAAATTTTTTGATCCATTTGTATATGAATCGGATATGGATTTCAAATTTTGAAATCTGATCTGATTGGATTCTAAATTTTGTATCCGATTGGATTTCAAGTTTTAAAACCTAGCCAGGTTCAAATAAAAATCAGCAGTTTAACTATATTTAAATGTAGCTATTTAAGGTAATTAAAAAAAAACCCCCCTGGTTTTTTTTTTATATTCCTTTAACACCTTTACATGTTTATTTAAAATTTTGAGATATTTTTATGATTTTTTTCCCTTGTTACATTACTGGTATTGTTTATATCAAAATAAAATAGAATATGATAGTTCTTTCCATGATTTCAATGAAATAAATGATGAAAGTTTAGTTTAGATAGCTATTAATTGAGCAAAACTAGTAATGTTGCTACAAGTAGTTTTTTGGAGGTATCATCGAGTAATAAAATAAATTATGGAAGTAAAGTATGGAACCATTTTACAAAGTATTCCGATTTTAATGAAAGTAAAAAAGTTACCTGCAATTATTGCAGCATCAAATATACCTATAGTGAAGGCAGCACCTCTAATCTTTTCAAACACTTAGAAAAAAACCACTCGATAAAAATAAATTCAACTTCTGATAAACCTTTAGTCGAAAATTTTTTTAATACTATAGTGGTCAGTATAAATATATATTTATTAAATTTAAAACTATACTAAATTTATTTTTTATATAGTGGATACATGAACCTGAAAAAATAAAACAAAATCTCATCCGATGGATTATTATAACCAACATCCTTTTACAATCATAGAGAAGTCAGCATTCCATATATTTATCTAATCAATTTCACAAAAAACTAAAATATCAGCTGCTATAATTGTTAAAACATATATAATGGATTTGTACTTGATTGATCAAGAAAAAATTAAAAAAATTTTGTAAAAAGTGGAGAGTCATATTTTATTTACCCTCGATATTTGGATATTAACTTCAATGAAAGCATTTCTAGTGATAATTGCATATTTTATCAGTAGCAATTGGAAACTGCATAATATAATATTAGATTTTATACAAATCAGGGGTATGCATACAGGTAAAAATATCAAAGAAAGTTTTATATCATGCTTAGAAAAATATATGATACAAAAGAAGGTAAATTTATTTTACATTAATATATATATATATTTTTTGAATAATACTTAATGTGCCTATTTTATTGATTATATGCAAATATATATTTTGTTTTACAGAGAGATTTTGTAAACTATTTTCTATATTTATGGCAAAACAATAAAATCAATTGGTAACGGGCACCCACCGCCATTAGTGGTGGGGCTCGATTTTCTTATCCTTTGTGGTTTGTTGTACTTGTATAGAAACTAATGTGCCTAGGCACTGCTAGTGTATTCAGTGAAGATGTTGAAGATGTTTAGAGTGCCTGTGATGATTTTTTCCATGGTTTGGGATGAGATTTCTGTTGGGGGGTGGATGCTTGTGATTTGGTGCCTTGGTGCTTGTACTTTTCTTTCTTTTTTGCCTTGGTGATACCCATGCTTTTTTCCAGATTTGTATGCATAGGTATCTGTCAGTCCATATATTGTAGGTGAAGAATCTGATTTTTTGTATGATGTTTTCTGTGGCTTCAGAAACCTTGTTGGCTGGTATGTATTGACTGACTGTTCTGATAATTTGTCTACTGATTCTCCCTCTGATGAAGATGTTACAGAGATTGTTGGTCTTCAAGTGATCTTTTATTTCTTTTTTTTCCTGGTGGGGACTTCCTTTTTTAGTATGTGCTGTGATCTCTGTGTATATTGCAGAGGTTATTATGTTGTTTATGTCGAGGCCATGGTATGAACATTTGAATATGTGGATATTGTCTTCAGTTTCTATGCATGTGAAACATGTGAGTGATTTGTAGAGGTCTGGCCTGTGAATGTGGAGTTTGTCCATGGTGGGAAGTTCAAGATTCCAGAGTTTGATTGTGAACTGTCTGCTACTATGATCAAAGATGTCTGTTCGAGGATTTGTAATCTTTGAGAAATGGAGGTATTGTGTTGAGGCTTCCCAGTCGATATTGAGTTTTTGGTTTGTGATGATCGTGTTATTTCTTTGAAGGTCGATTCATCTATGTGATAGTGTTACTTGTTTCATTTTTTTTAAAGTTTTATGGATTTTGTTTGTGGTTTCACAGTCCTTGTTGTAGAAATATGCAATGACCTGATTGTTGAGATGGTTTTGTAGGAGAGTGCTAGTGTTGGTTGTGAGTTTGAGACTGTTCTTGACCAGCTTGTCTGCTTTTCCTAGGTTTTCGTTGTCATTATCTTTCTTATTTACTTTGGTCCAGGTGGCTTTGATTTGTTCTGACTGAATACACTCATGTAGGTTGTAGATGAGTCTGGATTCTGTGATATTTTTTATCTGTCTTTTGGCTGTTTTGTCAAGTTCTGTGATGAGTATTGCGGAGTCTGTATAGAAGTGTGCTATTTGTTCATGGGGTAGTATGCAGATAGCTATAGTTGTAACTATGATTTCTGTTCTGTAGGCAGAGCTTTGACCTGTTATCTTGAGGTTGAAAGTGTGTTCAGTTTCATTTGAGGAAAATATGATTCCAGTACCCATTGTTGTGTTATTGTTGTGGTTGAATGTGCCGTCTATTGTTATTGTGGTTGTGTTCTGTATTTTAATGTTTTTGTATATATTGGTAAGTTGTAAGAGTATAGTATTTGTGATATTTATTAGGTGTTGAAGGTTTTTAAGGGGTGTAGAGTTATGTCTATTTCGATCGCATCTATACTCTGGTTGGGTTTATTAATCCAGTATTGTATACTATTTGGTGAGACTTGAATTCTGAGTTGTGGTTTGTTTGGGTTTTCTGTGTTTGGTTTTGTGGTTCTAAGTACAGAGATCTTAATTACTAGGTTCATTCGAGTCTTGAAGCAGCACATATTACCTCTATTATCAATATGCTCATTGAGTTTGCAGCTTGGGCACTTGTCAACTGGCGAGGTATCTGATATTGTGTAGTGGCAGAGTTTTATGTGATCCCTGTTTTTGCTAAGCTGCTTACCTAGAATAAGGTCTTGACTGTGTTGGGTTATGTACCAGGATTGTTCTGACTTGTTGGCTTGTGTATCCTTGTTCTCTTCACTCATGTTACTATTCATTAGCTGTGCCTTCGGGTTGAGTTTATTTTGGATGAGGTGTCTGTTTATAAGCAATTGAACTTCTGTTTTGAGAGTTGTGAAGAAGATTGATTGTTTTCTTTTGTTCATTTTGTTGTGCAGTGCCCCTACTTGATGCCAGTTTAGGGCTTTTGTGCAATAGGTGTTAAGAATTTGTTCGACCCACATAATTCTGTGTGTACGAAGTTCTTTCCTGTTGTTGTCATACCATTTTGCTGGCATGATATCTTCGATATGTGTAAAGTCAGTTCTGTTGTTTCTAGTTGTGTATCACTGAAGTGAAATGTTTTGGTGTTGTATACTATGAAGTATGTCCTGGAAGAAGTTAGTTTTTGTTGCAAGTATCTTGAGGCATTTGATGAAGATGTTTTCTTTTTGCCATGCCATCCATTTAGTTGTTAGAGGTGGAGTTGTGTGGTCTGGCCTACAAGGTTGTGGCTGAAATAAAGGTCTTGAAGAACACTGCTATGTTTTTGGAGTTGTCGTGTTTTTAGTTCCATGATGTTATATTGATTGTTGAGGTGGGTGATAGGTGTTGGGGCAGTAGTTGCGAGTTGGGTGTACCGCCAGAAGCTGTTTCTGATTTTTTGATCTATCCACTTAGTTTCATTTTTTGTAAGTACTAAGTCTGTTAGCAGGTATTCGATTGTCGGGAAAAGAACATGGTTGGTAATATAGTTGTGCATTTTATCAGTCATTTGCTTTCTGTTCATGGTATTTCATATGTTGATTACTTTTCTTTTTTATCAGGTTACACTGGTATTTCTTTCCAGGCTTTCCTTCGTGCCAAATTCCAAGGACATGTATTGCTTGTGTGTTCGGAAGTGGATTGATCTCATGTTTCTGAAAAAAGATACTTTCTTGAGGGCCATTTATGATTAGAAGTTCAGATTTAGATTGGTTGACTGTGATTTGGTTAAGATAATAAAAGGATGTGCTAACTTCCATAATATCTTCGAGTTGATCTTTGCTTTGCACTATGAATGTTGTATCATCCATATATGCCACTACTGAAATGTTGAGTTTAGTGGGGCTGCAATTGTCTAGGTTGGGTCGATGACTATTTAGTTGATATCCTTTCAAGGAGTTGATTGCTGTTATGAAAGGTTATAGTATATGTGCCAGAGTATTGGTGAGATTGTGTCTCCTTGATCAATTCCTCCCTTGACTGGGTATGGATCCGTTAGACCAAAGTATATTATCACTTTGTTGGAATGGTTGGTGAAGCAGTTGTTAATAATGTTGATAAGCTTGAATAGGACTTTGATTCTTTGAAGGAATATAGTAAGTCTTTGTAAGTTTAATGTGTCAAATGTTTTACTCATATTCTGGAAGAGCATGTGACACTGTTTTTTCTGTTCCCTTGCATCTTCAAGGATTTGGTTAATAATGGTGATTGTTCTTGGATACTGTTTTTGGGAAGTGCGGCCCAGTTGTTTTCAGATAGGATGGAATGGTTGGTTATAATTTTGGTCAGTCTGTTGTTGATTGATTTGGTGCAGATTTTTTTGATGGATTCGAGTAGTGTGATTGGGCGGGTTATGTTGATGTCGTGCTGCCAATCTTTGGGTTTAGGTATAGGATATATCATGCCTTCTTTCCATTCTTTGGGTATTTCTTTGTATTTAAGGATGTTGTTGAAGAGTTTGGTGATAGTGTCAAGAGCTTTTTTACTTAAGTGTTTGAAGGCCAGATATGGGATGTTTGAGGGGTCAGGGGCAGACTTGTTACTGGTTCCTTTGATTACTGCTTGTATTTCTGCCGGAGTGAATGGGATAAGTACTGATTAATATGATTTTTCTTGAATTTATGGGATGGATTAGTATATTTGCTGTCATGTGGTTCCTTTATGATTATGAACCTGTTTGCTTTTGGTCCAATTTTGGAATTGAGCCTGAACTGTCACTTTTATTTCATTTGAGTCATGTACTAGAATTTTTTCATTACCCTTAGTTTTGATGAGTTTTGTTGTGAGTATACTTTTCTTTGGGTTGTCTAGGATTGACCTTATCATTCTTTTTTTGTCAGTATCGAACCATGAAAATCATCTTTGGGTGGCCTGGTCAATGTTTTTCTTAGTTTGCTTTTTTATATCTAGCTTTGTTTTCTTTGTTTCAATATAAATTAATTCATTTATCTCATTGTGTATGAATGTCACTTCAAAGTCCGGGGACTAGGGTGTTATGGGGATGGTTTCTTTGATGGCTTCATATAGATTGGTTAGTCTCGTTCTGTCTAGTTCTGTGATTTTGCCTCTTTCTTGGGCGTGAAAGGTGATTAAGGCTCTATATTGTTTTAGCTAGATAAGTGGTAAGGGTTTTGTTGTTTGGATGTGTTTCAGTCGCTGTTTGTGTCTCTCTTTGAATTTTGGGATGTGTTTATTGGTGACATTTAGTATTATTTGTCTGAGTATGTTCTATGCTTTATTGGTGTTACACTAACATATTATTGAGTTTGTTGGTGTGCATGTCGATTTTTTTTGAGAAGGCCTCCCATTGTTTGTCTGATGTTTTGTCCCAAAGGAGTCGAGTGTTCTTATGGGGTCTCCTTTCATATTTGATATTCACTTCGAGTTGTCAAGTTTTAAGGTATGTCACTTGTGCCTTGTGGTCAGTAGTTATATTAGTGTTTGTTGTGATATATTAATCTATGGAGTACTATGTGGGTTGTGTGTTGATCCAGATCATATCGATTTGGCTAGCAGCTGATTTAGAGTGCCAAGTGAATTTGGTTCTATGTGGATTGTGGTACCTGAATATGTCTATCATTCCCAGGTCCTGGAGTTGTTCATAGAAGGGATTGGTTTTGTCTTTGTAAATTTTCTTGTTGCTGTTGACTTTATTCATTTTCCTGGATGGACATATGTTGAAGTCCCCACCAATGATTATGTACTAGTTTGCGTGGTTGCGATGCTTGAGCCATTTTATTATTTGGTTCTGAATGTTGTTTCTGTATTTTCCGGGGCTAGTGAGAGAGTAAACTCCAATTATCCTGCAGTAGAGTTTGTTAGGTAGTGCGATATCTATACATATGGCTCTTTTTTGGTAGTGTTGTATTTCAGTAATCCAGTTGGAGAGGGTTTTTTGATTGCAATTCCGATTCCATGGCTGGTAGTTTTGTCGTCTTCTCTCTTCCATCAGATTGAGTAGTTTGAGGTCTTTCAGTATTGTGCATTGAGTTTGGTTCCGTTTGTTTCAGTGGATATTACTATATCTCAATCATTAAGCTGCCATGTTGTGAACCAAGTTTCTCTTTTGAGCGGGTCGTTAAGTCCTCTACAGTTTAGAGTTGTTATTGACCTGAAGGGTTTGGGAGGGTGGTTGTTCGATTTGGTTGTGCTAGTAGTGTGTAGTTCCTTGGTTGGGTTGGTTTGGATCTTGTTTTGTGTGTCTGAGGAGTTTTGTATTGTTAGAAGTTGTTGGATGTTGTTTACTGGATATGTGTTGTTTGGTGTATAGCTATGAAAGTCTAGGGTATTTGAGGTGTTGTCGTTGTTTTCTGTGATGTATCTACTATTTTTTTTAGCAGTTTCTGGAGTTGCAGGTTCAGATATATTTGGATTGTTGGTATTACTATTGTTGTTACCCATGATTATTGAGGAGTAGAGTGTGGTTGTCTTGCATTGCCTGGGAGAATATTTGAAATTGTGGATATGAGAGTGTTCATAGTTCAGTCCATATTGCTTATTGACTGGTAGAGTTGTTGTTGTTGTTGTTGAATATCATTGATATCTTTGGGGTCTGTGCTTGGGAGTTCATGTTGTGTGTGTTCAGAGGTGTTAAGTTCAGTTGTGTCTTTGGCATTGGTATAGCAGTATCTTTCGAGGTTGTAAATTCTTTCATCGAGACTGGTGAGTGATTCCTTGATTGTCAGGATTTCATCACAGATTGTGTGGAGTATGGAGAGGAAGTCGTTTGTTGAGTCTGGGTTGTAGTTTTCTTTTTAATGGATTTTATTTGCATTTTTTGCAGCTGAGGCATATGAGCCTGGCCTAGGGGTTTTGTTTGTGGTGTATGTATATGTCAACTTGTGGATGTGTACTGATTTGGTAAGTTTGTAATGGTTGTATAGTTT
>CAJVPT010001383.1:0-21716 GCA_910592055.1 Acaulospora colombiana | reverse complement strand
ACTGCAAAGAGTGATCTGCAGTAGTGACCTGCAGGCAATGATATTAAAAGTTGGAAGGGTCTTCACCTGAACTTTTATGGAGCGAAAAATTACTCCCAAAGTTGTACTTAGAGTAATTACGGAGATGAGTGAGCTAGTTAAAGTTTTAGCTTTAGCGATTTATACTATATGTACAACTTACAATTGTTTAATAAAGCAAACATAACTAGCCTGACAGAGGGTTTAAAAAAAATAAATAAATAAAATATAGTATTAATATATTATGGTTCCATAGAAGAATATGAAATTAAGAATAATATTGATTAAGAAATATAATATTTTTATTTCTATAATATATATTTTATGATCTTCTTATAACCAAAATTGATAAAGACTTTATAAGCTATATAATCTCTATAAAAATATGCAAGAACTTTTATAAAGGCTAATCAATAAAAAAAATTAATATTTTAATTAATGCATACTTGAATAATATTATAAAGAAAATCATTAAAAAAGCAAAAGAATTTTACAATATTAATGACATAAAAATAAATCTATAGAAATTACAACTAATTATTATTAATAGAAAAGATGATAACTTTAAACAAGAAATACTGATAGATAAACAAACTATCCAAAGCTGCTTTAAAAAAAATATCAGTCAGAATCCTAGAAGTCTGGTATGATAGTTTAGAAAAGAAAGATTATCAAAAAACTTTAATTCAATAGAAATTCAAAAAGACCAAAGTGCTAATGGAAATAAAAAATTCTATAGATAAACAGATATAGTACATAATTAATTATATTTCAATTCTTAATGCTGAATATCGATACAATAATATAATTCTATCAAAAAAAGTATACAACCTTTTTATGAGCAACATTATATTGACTTTCAAATACAAACTTGATCTAGCCAGAACAATTTTCAACAATATCTTATATAACAAATATGAAAATAATATAATATATCTCTAAAATATAGTAAATACTATAACTATTGCTATATATTACAAATTGATTCAATAGAATCAATAGATTAAATAGAGTAGAAAGAATAACAAAGACAAGACTAAAAACTTTATAAAATATGTCCTAATAAACTTAACCTATCTTAAATAAAATAGAAAACTTTCTAAAAAGGTTGAATAATAATCTTATATATAATACTATCTGGCTCTTGAAAAGATATAACTTCATATTATATTTTGCTATAAGAAATTAATATTCTGACTCTAATAAAAGAAATAGACACTCAATCAAAAATATGGGCAAAGCCTTCTATTCTGAATGTTGAAAAAACTTTAAAAAGTACAATCTTCCATTTATAGGATAACTTCTTAATACAAATAGATCCAAAGTATTGAAATGGTATCAAATTATTTAAATTAATAAAAAGTCTATTTCTGGTTCAATTTCAAGTTAATTAATCACTATATAAAACAAGTTTAAGGCAATATTGAAAAAAAAAACAAAAAAATACCAGTATAACAAAGAATATCTTCATACAAGAAATACTTACTATCAACTTCCTTATATTCAAACCTTATTGGATCTATATAATAAAAAAATATATTATTGAAAAAATATAATATATAATAAATCAAAACACTATCAAATATAAATACTATATCTAAAATTAAAAAAGTTTTTCTTTGAATATATGTAGAGAATATATAATTAATAATATAAAAAATCAAATAGAAAATGTAGCTTTTTGGCCATAAACAATAACTATTATAATACTAGTTTATAAAAACAAGTTCTCAACAAGGAAAAGCAATTACACAAAAAAAGAAAAATTTGAAAAATCAGGATTTCTCTCAACCCTCTCTCTATTATACTTTTTGAATATATATAAGATTTTCTAGTTCAACAGAAAGCAAACATAGAGATTTATTTTTAAAAAGCTTATAGATATATCTTAAATATTTGAATAAATTTTTTAAAGATCTTATAAAAAGTCTGAAGTTATTGACAATTATCAAAAAAAAATTAAAAACTATACTATCTTTAAAATATACAGTATATAGATGGCTTTCTTAAAAGTTTCAATGAAAGATACTATATAGATCTAGGATAGATTATTACTATTATAAACCTAAAGGAGTATATTTTTCAAAGCCAGATGACAATATATCCATTATTTATCAGAATAGAGATAATAGTGATTCTTATAGTCCTTAGTGTTCTATCTGAACACTATACAATAAACTTACTGTATATACCGATAGTCAGATAATGATCAATAGGATTCTTAAGACTCAAAAATAAAATACTGAAAAGAGTATTAAAATACAAAAAAACTCAAACCTTCTTCAAATTAAAGGCTTATGAAACAAAATTATATAAAACTATTTCTTTATAAAATAAAAGAGTACTTAGAAATTAATTATAATAAGGGACAAACCATCTGACACAGATTTACAAGCGAAAGAAAATGAAACTTAGTGAGAAAGTAATTGAAATACTAAGAATATAACACAGTTCTTCAGAGATAATATCACAATAAAACAATATCTTTATAGAAGTTTTTATAAAACTAATCATGAAAAACTTATCCAAACAATTCACCTGATAAAATAGAGGCTTCTAAACTGAATATAATATAACTACAATAAAAGATTCATCAAAGAAATACATTAACAAACAATTAATATTCTACTATAATAATTAAAATAAATAATTACTACATTGATTGGAAAGATAAAAAACTTAAAAAGTTTTGTCTCAGTATCTGGAATAATGAATAATCAACCAAAAGCAAACTATATGTAAGAATTCTATCTCTATATAAGGATACAACAAACTAAAAATCAATGTATATCCTTTTCTCTATAGTTAACTCAGATTTACAATATAAGAGTTTCTAATCAATACAATAAAACATATTGTTAATCTATTCAATAATCTCCAAATCAGATAGATAGATGAGACAACTATAGCAGTAATTCACTTTAAGTTGAGGAAGAATACCTTAGTTATAGTATACTAAAGTTAGTAATTCAAGAATAGTAAAGATAATACAAATATGTTAAAAAAGGATTTGAATAATTTAATTTAATTAGAAGGTTTATTAGAGATATATAATATCAAGGATAAGAGAATTTAGTAGGTAAAACCTTGGGTTAATTGCTTTAGACAACTGGTCTTTATATACATAATTGAATATTAATTATTTGATGATCAAAGTAATCAAAGTAACCAAATCTACTGAATTTTCTAAACTAGGCCAATATTCCAGATCTGTTTACTTGAGTAATCTGCTAGATAAATATACTGTAGATAAAATATAATAATAAAATAAAGAAATTAAATAATACATATTATGTAAATCACTATTTTACCCTAATGATTGGATCTAATCTATGAACCAATGTGACACACCTCATGTTACATGTGTCACATGATTTAAAATTTAAAACTAAAGTAACATGATAGACTAAAACTATAAATAATAATTAAAGAGAAATATAATACTATTAATTAAGACTAACAATATATATAAAAAAACTATATTACAAGAAGAAGAAAAGAAATTTGAAAACCAATTTATAAGAAAAACTAATTTAAAATACAAAGAATATTTAATAACAAGTAATAGAGAAGCAATTTTCAAGAAATTAATATACAATATTAAAATAGTCATCCTAAATAGACCAGTCAGAAAGACCTGTCTTATCAAGATATATATCAATATTATTAATTTTTTATATAAGATTTGGATAGAAAGATATAAAACATTTTAGAAATAAAAAACCAATGCAATATTATAAAAAAGAGAGAAAAATAAGTAAAATATAGAACTAAAACTGAAGACGTAATCTTTATTAAAAGAAAAAATACATAAAAGATCAATTCATAAAACTGGTCAATAACTTTATAAACCAATAGTTATAAATATTATAGACAACTCTTGTTATATTTGAATTTTTTTTTTGGTATTAGTCTAGTTTGACAAGTTAACCTTTTTATAAGGAATAATGCCAAGTTATAAAATAAGTATCACAGAAAAGAGAATACTTTATTGAGTTTTATTTGATAAAAACAAATAATATATTCTAGGATAGCCTTCTATATATTGATGCTACATATACAGTATATAAAAAATAAAGTTGAGTTATTATTATAAAAAAAATAGTTTCATAAATAATATATAAGAAAAAAAAATCTTCTGTTCACCTGTAACACAATATAAACTAGAAAATGAACCATTATAAGCAAAATAATCAGGAGCACAAGCTCCAACTTCAGGTTCAACTACAATGAAAACAGTAAAATCAAGGATAGGATTGATCTATTTGAATAGAAACAAGACCAATACAGACAAAGAAATCTAAATTTTATGCATCAATAATAAATTCTCAATACAGATGATACCAACAACTAAAGTAGAAATATATACTACTATCACTACAAAAGATACCTTCTTCTTCTTCTCAAGACAAGTTTCAAATAAGAGCCTATAGAGCGATTTAGTTGAGGAAGACTTGACCACCTTAATAGAGAAACTTACTATTTAGCAAACCCTCAAGACAACAAAAGGCAAAGACCATAAGGACTTCAGCAATTTCTCTCTATAGAACTAAACTGATACAAACTCTGATATTAATATACTAAATGAAGATAATATTACAGGAAATAAGGTATCTACTGGTTATGAACCACTCATGATCACTAACTTAAACTGATAAAACCAAAGAATCAAGTCATATAGATCATATCCAAGGTCCCTTTTAGATCTAAGTACCAGATATAGAAGAATAAGATGTAAAGTAGACATAGTAGCCCAGAATATTCCTGAAGAAACCATAAAAAAAAATCATTTTTTTAATGAGAACGCTTAGCTTCCATGAAAGGCTCCTCAATATCCATAGTGAAATTACTAATAGTATTAAATATATTACTGCTATTTTCAGAGATTAATAAGTAGCACAAGAAGTCACAACTATCAATTTACCTAATATGGACAATAACACCTTATTTATATAGATCTTAATAGTTATGATATTAAAAAGAAAAATAGTATTAGGGTATGGAATATACCCTCTATACAAAACTCATTAACATATAACTTATCTTTGCCAAATTCAGACTGATCAACAATATTACTATGAGGACTTAATAGTTATGGCAATCCGCAATCATCATTTTTCAAGATAAGAATGACAAAATCAAAGTAAAAGATTAAAGAAGTATACTAATCAAAGGTAACTTAGTCTGAGTCTTTTATATCACACTTAACACAGATCAAATAAAAGAATAGGTAGCCATCACAACAAAAGTAATCAGCCTTTATCCAAATACCACAGTTTTTGATCTTAAAATTATCTACCAATAAGTTAAGGCCAGAACATGCTATATATCATAACAAATGATTTACAACAGAAAAAGATTTGCAATTCTTAGTTTCAAAGATGACACTATCCTATAGAAAGTATTAAATAAGACTTTCATCTTAGGAGAAACTGAGGTTATCATTAGGACTATAAAGATTAAGTTTTATACAATCTGTGATTAGTATGACTATCTCACTGCACAATGCCCTAGAAAAGAAACTCAACAACAGTAGTCAAACTATAACAATGATCAAGCTGATTACTTTAGAAAACTATACAACTACTATAAGCCTTTTGAATACCAAAATATCTGAAAACACACCTCTACAAGTCAATAGAAAAAATACTATTGATTATATGCAACAGTTCTTAAGGAAAGAAAAGAACCAATATAAAGTAACCAAGAAGTGACTTTATCAGATATCTTCTTAGCAATCAAAGAAATTTAAACTGAAATTGTTAATATAAAGACAATGATAAGTGATCTAGATAAAAGAATTATAAATCTGAAATACTATAATGAAGGATATACAAGCAAAATGGAACAAGACCAAGATATCATGGAAGAATATCAGCCCTCTAATTAAGCTCCCTATTCAGTCAACAAAACATTCAAGAAAAATATAACAGTAACTATATTCTTTCATCAATAAGATGAATTATAATATAAATACGATTATGAATGGCCTCACCTCCCTTATTCCAAGCAATTCCAACAATCCTCATAACTATAAACATTAGAACTAACTATAAATACAAAGAACAAAACAATGAATCATATTCTTAATCAACAATTCAAAACAATATAAATACTATCCAGCCAACAAACACAAAACAAACCAAAGTAACAAAAACACTTTCCACATAACTTATACTTCTAACAGGAATATACAATATAGCAAAACAATTATATATAAAGGAGCAGATAATAACAATATCTACAAAAGCAGATCAATCAATAGACCTTATATTACAATTACTATTTTAAATTGTACAGGCCTTAAAGAACTATTGAAACAAGACCTTTGAATAGAATCCTAGAAATTAAATAAATGAGATATTATAATCTCAACAGAAATCAAACAGAATACTAAAAGAAAAGCCCAATAATTCATAATATGGTACAAAGAAGCAAAAAAATGTACAGGAGTTGGCATCATACTAGACATAATCTTGCAGACAGAATGATCAATATATAGAGACTAAAAGGTAAAATCCTCATTGTCAATTTTACCTTCTCTAGAAAATAATACATATAAATTATTGGAACTTATCTTCCAGCAGTCTCTAGTTCCTAGTATACAAAGTTATCCAAGAAAATTATTGATCTTTTTACCTAAAGAAACTAGGAACATTGGTACATAATTCTAGCTGGAAATCTCAACATGTACTCAAATACCAATAAGGACAATCATAGTTCCAATAATAAAAACTTTGCAAATAAATCATTTCCCTTTTTAACAGAACTCTCCAATCTAAATATAATTGATATCTTCTGATACCATAATTCAAATAGCAAAGAATTCACATAGTTCCTAAACTGATATACAAACTCCATATGAAGCAGAGTAGATGCAATTTAAATATTATCCCACCTTACTTGATGCTTAATAGATTCATATACAGTATAACCAACAATCCACCTATCCCAACTGATCACAGAGTAGTAACTCCTCTCACTGAAGCCTATAAAAATAATTGTTTAAAGCAAGATAAAATTAGATATAGCTTTTTTTTTTTTAACCTGCTATTAGATTAGTTATATATGTTTTATTAAATATAATATAGACTATACTATTTACAGTGTCACTAAAGCTAAAACATTAACTAACTTACTCACCTTGGTTTATTGTTAAACTCTAAGTATAACTTTAGAAGTAATTTATCACTTTATTTATAATTTGGATAAAAACCCTTCTACTATGAACAAAATTGCCTGCAGTTCACTACAGCAGATCACTGGCTGCAATTCTGACCGAGCCTAAAACCTAACTATTTCATGTTACTTTTAACTTCCATTATTATTATTATTGTCAAACCTTTTTCTGGACACTCATTTTCCATTTTCTTTTTTTCTTCTCTTGGTCTTCTCATTTTTCTTGTTGAATAAAACTTTAAAACCTTTTTATTTTATCTTTTCAGAAAATTCCTTGAGCTTTTTCTCATTCTATTACTTGTTCACATCATTTGTTCCACACTTTTTTCTTGAAGTAATTCAAAGTCTTCTTTTGGCAATGGAGTATTCATTTTCTAGCTACTATTCCTATTTTTTTTCCTCCATATTCTAGTTCTCCTACTTCTCTTAATAATCTCTTTTGATCAGTTCTAAGAGAAAACTGACTGAGTCTTGACTATTTTTGGATATTCTTCTTACAAGCTTTATTGACCATGCTTCTATTTCTTTCATTTTTTTTCTATCTACTATCAAAATATTACTGTATTCTTTTTGTACTTAGTTTTTCACTTTGCCTTTCTTTTTTAATTCTTGATATATTATCTCTACTTCTTTTAACCAGATTTCCTTCATTGTATTTTTATATCTTGGGCTTTTCAAAAGATATTTTATTGTTTTCTTCTATTCTTCACATGCTAAACAGTCATATTTGTGATATAGGTCTGGTTTTCTTATTACTAATTTAGTTATTGTCAATAATTTATTGTTAATTAACTTCACCTGAAAACTTTCTGCTGTGAGCTTTTAAAGAAGATGTCCCACATATGTTCCTTTTTTAATATTTTCTATATCATGTCCCATAAATAGTTCTGTTGATATTCTATTTGAAGGTTCCATTTGTCCCTAGTTCGATTTTATTGCAATCAATAGTATGTTATTGTTTTATTATTTATTCTTTTTATAAATTGCCTTATGAAACTATCCAGTGTTATATTCTGCCATTTCACTTCCATAATATTCTTTTTAGATTTAAGGTCCTTTCACTAAATTGTTGGAAGGTTTAGTGTTTCTTTAGCCAACTTGTCTGCTAGATCATTTACCTTAATGTTGATATGCGCCTTAACTTTAATCAGCTTCAATTTTATGTTTTTTGTTTTGATGATATTTAGCATTCTTGTCCAGAGAAACTGGTTTTTTTCTTTAAGCCATTTTCTATGAGTTATTTTTGGATCATTTTTTCCTAAATTGTTCCATTTCTATATACATGTTTGACTATCTATATAGATTTTAACTAAGCTTTCTACTGATATTACCAATAGAATTGTGACTATTGCTGCTAGTTCTGCTCTTGTGAATGATAGTCAATTTTGTATACTTGCTTGAAAACTACTTTCTTGATCTTTACCACTTGTTTGGATCCATGCTATTCCCATTCTTGCTATTTCTTTTCTATGATTTATTAGACATCTGTCTAAATAAAACTGGAATTTCTCATGTTCTTTAAGGTTTTTTTTTAGAATTTCTTTTAAGTTATCTTGATAGATTCCTTCTTGAATGTTTCTTCAATAATTCTTGTTTCCTATCATTCAATTATTACTTGTGTTATTTATTTTTTATTTCTTGAGATTTTATAGTACACTGGATCTTGTCTACTATTTTACTTTCCAGTATTTCTTTTTTTATCAGAATCTTTAGTTCTTTGGCTATTCTTGTTGATTTGCATTTGTTCAAAAAAGTGATCTTATAAAGCTTATCTCTATTCTCATTTAAAATGCAAGTACCATTAATGAGTATACCATTTGCACATTTTCTTTACTAAGACAAAGTTATTTCTGGTTTTTTGCTTGTTCTTCATAGTTAAAGTATACCAGTTCCTTTTTTGATCTTGAAACTTTTCTCTAGATTAATCTTGCTAGACTTTTGTTTAAAATGCACCAGGTTTTTTTTTTCTTGTCTCTATTTAAATTGAGTTTGAATAGTCAGGTTCCTATGAAATATTTTTATCATATCATTTTTCATTATTTCTTCTATTGTTTTTGATTGTAATAAGTATAACAATCTGCCATATCAATCTGAAATTGATCCTTTACTTGTTTCCTGAAGTAGGTAAATCAACCTCAACTCTTTTAATCTCATTGTTTTCTCCTCTACAATCTGATCTAGGTAATTAATCTATTGTTGCATAGAGATAGAATAGCTTTTCTATATTCATCTTTCAATAGATATTCCTGAATTAAGCTGTTGCCTTTTTTCTATTCAAAAGTTTTATTTCATTTCCAGTTTTGAAAAGATATACCTAAATCCTTTGCAATTTGGAGTATTTGTATTAAGAAGTTACTCTTGTCTACTATTTGATCTAGTTTTTTACAGTTGAGCAAGTTTTGAGGTTCCCAGTGTTTTGGTTGTGCCTGTTTAAGCCTAATAATTGTTATAAGTCCTGCTGAATCTTTATCATTTAGTCTATTACAAAGACCTGTAACTTGGCTTTCTTTTTGTAGCATTCTATACCCTTTTGAGACTATAGATTTTAGAATAGTGTACTATACTATTAAGTATCAATTTGTATAATGTACTTTTGATCTTGAATAATTTTTAAAATCTGGTTGTTAGGGTATTGTATGTTTTTAGTGATAATATACTATGCAGTATTTGAAATTCTATTCTTGGAATTAGGAATCTATTTAAAATATAAAGGGCTTGTTTATCTGTTACTTTTTTCTTTTTTAGTATTCTAGTTATCAAATCAATTTTCCTATGAGTTTTCTCTATTATTTCTACTGAAGTTTTTTTATTTCTAGTTCATATATCTAAAAATTTGATGTATTCATTTCTATCTAATTTTTTTTACCTCTTTTTTGTTTATTCTAGCTTGATTCTTTCAAGATATTGGCTAGGGTTGTTAATAGTAATGAAACTGATTTACTACTATTAATTTAAAAGTCATTGACTTTGTAAAAGATTATTGCTATTTCTATGATTTGTTTATATTCTCTTTTAATCTAGCTATCTATGTAGTATTATCCATAAAAGCTATTACTACATATCTGGATTCTAGCTTATATTCTTTCTTTTCATCAAAATCTGGATTCTATTTGACTGACATTGTGTATCTTTTGTCTTTATCATTTTGAATTTTGCATAATAAAGGATTATAAATATTCTCCATAGTAGTAATAAAATAGTTTCCTCTTATTCTATACCATCTTCTATAACTATTGATTCTGTTAGATTATTTTCATATAGTATCTTGAATTCTTTATTTGCAAAAAGGCCCATAATAATTTAAATGAATCCTGCTGGAATTTTAATTCATTCTATTACCTTTTGTAATATATCTAGACTTATAGTATCATATGTTTTGGCTGTATTTTGGAAGAGGATCCACAATTTCTTTTTGTTGTTTCTAGCTTCTTCATAAATATTATTCAATACTTGAATAGGTTCTGCTATACTTTCTTCAGGTAGACCTGCAAAGTTTGGACCCTTTAGGACATTATATATTTTGCAAATATTACTTAGTCTGTTAATAAGGTAAAACAATTGACCTCAGGTTTTGTAATTCACAATCCCATGTTTTTGACTTGGTGATTGGATAAATATGGCTTTGTTTCCATCTATTAGAAGTGATTTCAAGTTCTAAAAACTCGGTCAATACCTTTTGAAGATATTCTTTACCTTGAATGCTTAGTTTCTTGAGCATCTTATAATATATTTATGATCTATCAGAAGCTTTATTGTTTGATAATTTTATAAAGTTTGCTAGAGTTCTTCTTTGGATATAGAAGTTAGGAGTTCTTTATATTATATATAATTAATATCTATTCTAGGTTCATACTCTTTTTTCCAGTCCTCATTCAGATGGTCAAAATTAACACTTTGTTTTTTAAAGGCTTCTTTATGATATTTTCAAAGTTTTTTTTTGCTGCTTTGTTTATTGTAATGTATTCTTGTCTATTGTTTATAGTTTTAACTTTATCTAAGACTATTTTACTCTTTCCCTATCTAAGATTAAGTTGACCATTTTTTATTAGTTGTTTCTAAGATTATTATATCTTTATTCTAATACTTTTTTGGTTTTGTCTTTTTTACTTCCGTTGTTTTGGTAAACTGTTTTGAGTGTATCAATTGTATCTTGAATTTCTTTTTGAATTTCTAATCAAAGCATGTTTTATATACTATATTATAGACATAAGTTTTCAATCTGAAGTCCAAGGTAATGTTTTTTGTTATATACTTGTACTACTATATTGAGGGTCTATATGTCTTCATGTGCTTTGATCAGCTTTGCTTTTTTAAATAGTGTGTTGAGTTTAATAGTTTTTTTATATTTAATGAATTCAGGTCTTGGTTGGTACTTTCATTTTTGATTTGATCTTATTTTCTTAATTGCCAATTTGGAGAAGGCTGCTGATGTTAGCTGATTTTCAAAACATTCTCATATTTGAATTATCCATAATTCTATTAATGTTTTGTTTTAGTATTGGCATCAATTTTGTTTTGAATTTGTGATTCACACTTTTTTGATACTTTTTCTATTGTTCTTTTATAGATTTTTTGATATCTATTACTTTGATATCTTGTTGGATTGATTAGGGATCTTGCTTTTCAAAAAGAGATTCTTATCTTGCAGTATAACTGTTAACATCAATTATCACTTCCTGATGTGTCTGATATATTCTTATTTTTGAATAGAATTATTGAGAATTGCGTCATACTCTGGAACATCCACAAATAATCAATTCTACTCTTGTTTATGGTGTTTTGTCTGATAGATGATTTGTTTTTCCCTTCCCAAATTGCCTGTATATCAATAAAGTCTCTATATTCAAAAAAAGTAAAAAGTAAATTTCTGATTTTCAAGATGATCTAAATGTTACCTTGGATATTGATGTTCTATCTTCTATATAATTATATACTGCATTAAAGTCTCTTATTATAATTAGATGAAACCTTTTTTCTAGTTTTTCTTGAATTAGTTTCTTGACTTTATTTTGATACTCTTGACTTTTTTTCTTATTATTTGGTAGATAAATCTGTACTATACATGTTTTATTTCTTTTTATCTAGAATTTGGCTACTATCATATATCCTTCCTATTTTTCAATTAATATATTTTCTTTTCTAGATCTTTTCTTATTAGCAAGTTGACTTCTGCTCTATATAGGGTCTTCTCATTTACACTGAAATAGTATTTATAAAAGAATTGATTCTTGAAGATCCATTTGCTATTAGTGGAAGTGAGATTTGTTTTACTTAGTCCTATAATACCTATTTCTTGTTCTTCTATTTCTTCTAATAGGGTTTTGTTGTTTTGTTGTATTTGTTATGTCTCTTATATTGTAGAAGCCTATTCAAATTACTTTATTTTCTATTATACCTATATTATCTATATTATCTATCTTTGTTTCTATATTTCTTATTTATTTTTGCCTTTATTTTGGAATATTATTTTTTGTTTCTTTATAAATATATCTAATTCTTCTTGTTGCTGTTACTTTATTTCTATTGTCTTTATTCGTGTTGTCTGATCCTATTTTTGAGTGTATTATAAAAAGAATAGAAGAACTCACTACCTTCCGAATAAGTTGTTTCAACTGATACACCTTTTAGGAGTGATTTTCTTCCCTTTCACCTCTTATTTTGAAGAATGGATAGTTTTTTGTTTCTAGTTTATATATTCGATTATTGAGTTTTTCTAGATTTTCTAGAATCAGTTGTAGTAGTTCTTACTGTATACTATTGTGTTTGCTACTAATATTGCCTTTGGAGTTTTTTCTATATCTATTTTACTGTCTTTTCTTTTGAAAGTTTAATGATATTCATTGCTTTCAGTAGCTGGGTATCAAGTAACAAATCTTTTGGAAGTTTAATACTTTGTTTTCTTCTTTCTTTATTTTCTTTGTCTATGGATTCTCTTAAGCTAATAGATGCCAGATCAGAATCTGAAACATTGTCAATTTCTATAATTCTTTTCTGGGTTTCTTTTGATATTTTATTAATTGATCTGTTCTATTCTTTCATATCTAAATCTCTTGAGGAGATTATATAATCTTTGATATATTTTGTACTCCATAATAATCATAACTCTTGTAGAAAAACATATTGTTTGTATGCTTTGTTTAGATATTCTTTGCTTTCAAAACATACTACTGTAAAGTTGCATTTTTTCAAAGTACAGTAGTCTCTTGGTATATAACAAGCTTTGGCTTTTGTTCCTCCTATTACTCCAATTACCAAGTTTTAATATGTTTTGTTTGTTCCAAAGAATCTTGCAAAGTAAGTATTTCATTATATTATAATGTCATTGATATTTCTATCTGATAGCTCTGTTTTGATAAAGATTATTCTTGCCATTTCTGTTCCTATAGAAGTCATCCAAATATTCTTCAAGTTGGTATTAATATATTTGTATTTGAATAGCTATATATATTTAGATTCTTGATTTCACTATATCTTTTAAGATATTTTTTTAGTTGAAATCAGTTTGTTTTTTTATCTATATCTATCAAACTAATATAAAATATCTTCTCACTTTCTTCCAGTATCAGCTTTTTAAAAAATTTCTTTTTATCATTTAGTTGATTTGATTTTTTTAAGTTGTGTATTCTTTTCTTTCACATTAGAGTTTAGTTGTTGGATGCTAAAGTTTTCTTCCTTGTAGTTTATTTCTTCTATGTATTTTAATAGATCTTATTCTTCATTAACATAGAAGGTCAACTATTTATTATTATTTAGAAATTCTATATGTAGAAGGTTTCTTTGACATGCTGGTAATTTTAACAGATAATTCATATATGTAATTGTTTTTTCTTTAGTATCTCCTAAGATATTAGTTATTATGGTATCAATTTTATAAGTTCTCTTTTTATTTAGATAATAAGGATTGTTTGTTGCCACTTCTTGATAATTTCTAGTAAAGTAAGTATTGAGTTTTACAATGCTTGGACCTTGTACTTTTTCTCAAATTTTTTTTATTATTAAATCTTCCTTCTGGTTTCTATGAATTGTTGTCTCAGTTTCTAATATTTGTTCATTTTTTAAGTTTATAATAATTTTCATAGGTTGACAATTGTTTTGTTTTTCCTTGTTGTTATTTTCTTTAACAATATTTAAATATTTATCTTCTTAATACTATTTTTGTAAATTTTCTTCTCTTCTATTACCTTATTGCCAAAGGTAAGTAATATATTGTATTAGGATATGTTCTTTATAAAAGGTTGCTCTATCTATTTCTAATATTCTGGTAATTATACTATCTATGACTGAAATGTTTTTGATAAGGGTGTGTGTTTGTTGTTGATGCTTGTTTCTTTTTTCTATTGAAATAACTGCTATGCTATCCACATTTTACCTTTCTCATTATACTGTCTGGCTATATTAATTAAGATATTTAATATCTTATCTTCTTTATTTTGTACTATTTGTAAAATTGCTTTAGATTTATCCATATCTATAGTAGTAATATTGTGGGAATTAAATATGTATTCTATTTTGTTGCATAAAATTAAATATAAAGGTTTTATAAAATAATAGATACTTTAAAGAATTATTTTTTATTAATTTACAATTATATCTAAATGGCATACTTTTATTGAAAAATTAAAATAAAATCTATTATCGGTATAGACTTTTACAAAGTGATTAACTTGTCTTAATATATAAGTATTCTAAATTAAATTTTGAAAATAATATTATACTTCACTAATAGATTAATAATAACCTCAATTTATTAAGATTATTGTCAACTGCTTGTTCCTATTGATTGATCCAAAAACTAATAAATTGTTAAGTTAAGGAGAAAAGAGAAAATAATTGAAAAAAAATAATTCAAAACCCATCAAAAAAATCTAGAATTAAAAAAATCTTTTTTTAAAAAGGATTTACCTAATTGGAATAATCTTCTTGTTTCATTTAAATCTCAAAAAAATCTTTTTTTTTATTATCGGTAATATTAGATAGATCAATTTAACTAGTTCTTTATTTAAATAAGTATCAGGCTAAGATATCTCAAGAAAAATATTTAGATCTCAGATTTATACTTTAAATCTTTATTATGATCTGAGAAGCTTGAGTAAGAGATAGAAGTTTGCAATTTATATTATTAATTACTTGATCTTTTGATATTATAGATATTTTTATTAAAGAACTTGAAATTTTAAGATGAATATTTCCAAAACATTTATTTTAATCATTAATAATATCATCAGAATATGTGAGTATGATTTGTTTATATTTCAAAAACTAACAAGTTTTATGTTAGCCAATTACCTTTGATAAGAATTTGAGCTATTTAAAATTCAATGTCAAACTGAGGTAAACAAAATTTTTCAGAAAATCATGAAAGTAAGAGCTCTAAGAGGGACAAGACAGTTCAAAAGGAAGAACATAAGCTTTTTGACTGCAACGTATGTACATTACTAAAAGAATTAAAATAGATTCTAGTTTCACTATCTTAGTTTTAAGCGAGTTTTATTTTATTTTAAAAAACAAATTTTATTTTATATAAAATATTAGATAAAAAAAATACGTAACACAAACACTTAATGAAGTTTATTTTATTGGATAATAACTCTGTATCAGGTAAACTGGTAATCTACGCAGTGATTTGCATAAAGATCTAGTGTTACTTTCGGAGATGACTGTGCGGATCAATTATGTTATTATCCTGAGAGTTGATTTATTTCATCAATACTTTTTCACTTCTTTGACAGTTAACTTTTATGTTCTTTTCTCTTTCGATAATTACTTGGCTAAACATATTCATTGTTTCTGAATAAGTTGCGATACAAAATTATTGGGTTTTAAAGTGTGCCTGTTGATCAAATACGTGTATACTTTGTTCGATCCAGTTTTGAACTCTGTGCAACGAATTTGAACTTATATAAAGTGCGTACGTGCATAATGCAAGTATCTCTATGGCTGCTCATCCTGCTGTTCAAAGTGTACTTATGATTATGGTCAATCAAAACTTAAGTCTGTTTTATAACTATGATCTTTTAGGTGAACTCATCAATGCACGGTACAGACGCGGTAGAACTAATTATAGAGAAACAGGTTTTCGTTTGTTCGCCGAAGTTTTTGAAGATAAATACACAAAGGTATTGAGTGGTCAATATATGCAGCGACAAAAACCTAGCATTATCAGAAAAGCATCCGAAGTTTATTGGCGTAACATGCCACAAATCGAACGCCAACGATATAGCGAGTACGCCAGTGACTTAAATGCTGAAAATTCGAAGAGAAGGTTTCGACCTTCTAATTTCTCTATTAATATGGAACAATTTGTACTGACTCTATTCGATGGGGCTTCGAGCATTTCTGATCAACATGAATCGAATCGGAAAGAAGATGAGATCAATCAGCAACAAAACTTCTGATAAAAAATCAGTCAATATACATTTATGTACTTTGTAAATTATAACTTCAAAGAACTCCTACGAGCAAAATATACAGGATACCTCTTATGATTTTCTTTTAAGTAACCATAAAACTCCATATCCAATTCTTTACGATCAATTTAAATTTCAATATGCATGTTCATTAAGAGAATTTAGTTTAAAAAAAGATCAATAGAATATTTGGATAAGACTTTCGTCTAATGAAAATTTTATATTATAACTTTACTAGAATTATACAGATAGTAGGTTGATTTATGCATTTATATATAAATTAAGTCTTTAGTTACTGCATTTAAAAAAAAAAGTCTTGCGAGAGGGGAAGATTGCAAATATGAATAAAATAAATGAGGATTGTTAAATTCTCAAATATTTTTAGTTTTACACTTATGATATTAGAGAAAGAATACAGAAATATAATTTTAAGCGTTTTAAATTAACGATCTATGCTTATTAAATAATAAGATAGATGGTAAAGGCAAAATTTTATTTTTAGATAATTGGACAGCAGTAAAATAAATTTTAAAATAATTTAAAAATTTACTTTATTGTATCATTATGTTTGTCTAATTGGGATTTTTTTAAATATTTACAACTTTAAATTTAACAATTATCATATTATATAATTTGGTTTTGATCATTATTTTACAATAAAATTAGTAGAGTTATAAGATAAAAAATGATATTGAGAAAAACCACGATATTAAAAAAAATATGTAAAGTTAGATATAAATGAGCGTATGATAATTCAACATTATAATAAAGACAAATTGGTCAATTCTGACTTCTTATGTGTTCAGGTGTGCATTTTCTGTTATTTTTCTACCGTATTAGTTACATGGGTTAATTCTCATAAAATGTATATTTATAGTTATAACAGTATAATTGTTCATAATATTACAGGAATGTATTGTTTAGACATTACACAATATCTAATATCGTTAAAGTTTCAGTGAAGTAGACTTTACTTAGTGCTGTATAATGTTTAATTTTACAAAGTTATTTCGGGAAGTCTATTACATTTGGTCTATATAATCTCCAAATCTGGAATTCTATAAAGGATTACAGTTTTTCCGAATAAATGTGTACCATATTTACCTTGCTCGTCATTTTGCCATTAAGTAAGAATTCCTTTCACGGATGGAATCTTTTTAGAATTTTATCTTATTTTTTATAGGATTTATATAATAATGCATAGTACCTTCAATAATTAGAGGTCGTAAGACATTACAATTTCGAATTTGAAAATGTCTCCTGGGTTTGTTGCTGAAAAGTTAAAATCATGAAGAAATCACATACTGTAACTATCCCAAATGAGTAGATATCTGATTCTACAACACACTAATAATCACAGAAGTACAGTACATTATTGCTAAGTAATCTCGGTGAATAAATATTTGCGAAGGAGTTATTAATTTATTTTGTTACCATTTAATAAAATCTTTACGCGAAGGTCTATTTGGTGCGTGATACCTAACAAGAACATAATCGTCCGAATAATTATCCTTTGATACTAATAGCATATCATGAGTATGTTATTTTTGTAGGAAACATCAAGATGTACCTTTAATAAAAATGATAATTATGTTATACTGTATATAAATTAGAACATTGAACGCACGAATTGTTATTATATTTCAATAAAATACTTATTCATTGAATTTATGTTGTAATTTCCTGATCTGTGAAGCAATTTAAATGCGACATAATTTGTCCACCATTTAGCAAAAAACATAATTTAGAACCTCCTTGTCTCATCTCTAAATATCTTCAAATTCATAATGCGAAATCCAGGATAACGAATATCTCTTTTCAATAAGCATTTCTTTAGCTCTTCTTCGATATCAAGATTTATATATGCCCGATTATTTGTAGCTGCAAATATTAAATTATTAAATTTTTTAATTATTGTAAGACTGCTAATTTAGCAATAATGGTACTTATCTAATAATAAATTTTTCTATATATACCAATGAATAGTCATTTGTAAATTTCTTTTAACTTCAATCGCACTTCAGTAAGAAGTAGAAGTAGCAACCATGCCCTGGTATATTGACTCATATTAACTGATTTTTATAATATTTAATGCTCTATGCTCAACTTTAATTACAGTATATGGACATAACAATTTGCGGCTTGATACATATCACTGGATCAATCACCTGAATGCCTTATGTTTATTCTTCTCAACTTCAACTCCTTTCTAATAACTTTAGCCAATTTTATACGTCATACGTAACATATTCCATATAATTTTTTATAATATCCGAATTCGTTATGTCTAATATTTTACGCTCTAATTAATTCTTATAAAAAATAATTAACTACTCGTATTTCAGAATAGATTTTTGATAATATTAAATGACTTACTTCAGCCAACTTTACAAATTACATCACCATATCAGCCGATTTTTGATGATATTAGAATGCCCCACGCTCATCCTTTCCAACCCAATTCCATGGAAACCACTAGACAAACCATATGTATCGCTCATCTTATTTGATTTTTGACAGTACTCGAATACTATATTCTTCTTTTTCAACGTATCTACAAAGCGATGACAAACTTGAAGTACATTGTGCGCTGTATAATTTACTTCGTTATTTAATATCAGTTATATAAAGTCATCATATTTTTGTTGCATTTTTTGCTAAATTTTAAAAAATTAAGCCAACAATTATTTTTTATCTTCCCATTGCACTTTTCATTGACATACTGTTGCATTTACCTTTTAAAATTAATAAGGAAAATATTACGACTTATGATTATCCTTTTGTCCAAAGTAATCATATGTATACTTTGAGTAACAAAGTTACATCAAGTAGTGAAACAAATTTACTTTATTTGGTTTAAATTATGGCTGTTGTACACACAAACAGGTAACACTAAATTTGAACAATAGTATTTCTAAGTTTAAAGATTATCTTTGATAAGATGAGTATATAGTACCTTTTTTATTTAAAGTAATTTATAGTATTTATTTTAAAATCTTTTTTTTTTTGTATATTTAAGATTTACACTTATAAAATTGCAAGATTTATCAAATTTAGTTTGTTCTTTACTAGTATTGAAGATATTAATGAACTGTTATGCAATTTTTGCTCTTGATAATCTATGATTTTTTATTTACTTTTAATTGAACTATAATGTCAAATATTAAATAACTTATATTTACTATTCTTTTACAAATAAAATACTCATATACTATAGAATTATACTTAAATAATATTTAAAAATTTTTATCTATTATAACTTTTTTTTACTAAAATATAAAATTAGATAAAATATATATTGATATTTTTTAATTAAAATTAAACCAGGTTTATAATAGAATTTATTATTAATAATAAATTTAAAATATTAATAATTTGAAATAATTAATATTTTAAGTAAACTTTATAATATTAGTTAATTATATTTTAAATAGTAAAAGTTTTTGATTTTATTTTTTTATAAAAAGATATTTTTATAAAAATTTTTAATTTAATAAAATAAAATAAATATTTTTTTTATATTAATATAAAAAATAATTATAAAATTAAAAAAATATTGATAATAATTTTTACAATTGTTATAATAATTTTAGTAATAATATCTTAAAGTTTTATATAATATTAAATTTATTATTAAAAAAAATAATTAAAAAACTTTATTTAAAAATAAGAAAATATTAAAAAAATTTTTAAAATAATTAATATTTAGTAAGATTTGTGGATCAATAGTACAAGAATATACTTCCAGGTTACCATTCATGAATTACCAGTTTAATCTTACTTAAGAATAATTTCTATAATATAGATTATATTGTATAAGATATATGCTTATCAGCCATATACACATCTGATATATATAATTTATAGAATTTCACTATTCAACTACAATATAATAAAATATATGACACAAATTCTAATTAATTTTAGTACTAAAAAAAGAAGTTACAATATTTTGCTGAATATATAAAAAAATATTTAAGAAAAACAATAAGTAACTTATAATTCTATTGATTTTATATAAAAATCTACCTCTTCTCAAAAAATATTCTTATAGAAGACTAAATGACTTTGGTTACTATATAAGCTGTAAATATAAAAGTAAGATGATATTAGAGATTTGAATATCATTAATTATCAATGATTATTAAAAAATATGACTCTATAAGTGTTAAACAACTTAATAAAGTTAAATAGGTATTATGAAAACTGTAAGAACAAACATATTTGTAAGAGACCCATGGTCTTATTTGATTAAAAAAAATTCTATAGGTCATATTTAAAAAGTGTTTATAAATAGTTACTGGAAAACTTAAATTATTGATATAGCTCATTAGCAGTTGCCAAAAAATCTACTTGAGACCATAAAAAGACTAAGAATATTAATAGATAACTAGTCTTTAAGAACTAAATATAACAAGTATATCAAATTAAAATCTGAATATATCCCATATAAGACAAATACCTATAAAGTGAACACATCTCAAAAATAGTTTCCTAAATATAATAATAAGTCTTCTGATGGATCCTTAAAACACTAGATGGCCTGAGAATAATAGGACAACTAATAAGATAATATCTTTGATAGATAAAATTAGGTAGTTTAAATTAAATAGGATAGTATAGACTAAAAGATATAAAAATTGTTCTTATAAAATAATCTATATATTTCATCAATAAAACCTGATCAATATAACTAGTTAAAAAAATATTAAATAATAACAAATAGTAAAAAAATATTAGAAATTGTTTAAAAAATAAAAATATATAGAAACTAATTATATAAAATTAATAATAAAAAATAAAATATAGATAAAAAATTTTTAATTTTAATTAAGAAATATAAAAAAAAAAAATATAAAAAAAATCTTAAAAAAATTATTTAATAATAGATTATAAATTTTTTTTTTTTAATTTACTAAATAAAATTATATAAAGTTGGCTCAGTTTTATTTATTAACTCAATATAATAATATATAATTATACATTATAAAAATTATAAAGAATATTATATATACTACTATTACAATAATATATGACTCTTTCCGCTGATCCTTTGACCACACACAAAAAAGATGTTCGCAAAAAGTTTTTTTACTTTTTTGCTAATAAAGT